>JACXGK010001482.1:38572-69020 GCA_016801125.1 Novumbra hubbsi | reverse complement strand
CCCCCCCCCCCCCCCGGCCCAGCAGCTAAGTGGCAGACTTTCAGCTATACACCGACCATAAGAGAGATCAATGCAGAGACTGAGTAGGTCGACAAATTCACATAGGAAATCATTTTGCGACAAGCCCTTTGAATCGGAAAGTTGTGGAGGAGCTGTGGTAAACATGTGATTAAACAAGTGAGAAAATGCTTTGGATATTTGACAAGTGAGGAGATACTGGTCCATACAAATGAGAGAAAGGGGGTTGATGCGGGCTGTTATTCCACTGTGACAGTGTGTGTGTGAGCGGGTATTGGTGTGAGGGCACGTATGAACTAGGGATGTGCTTGAAAAAAAATGTCACCATCGATAATTCCTTAACTTCTGTCGTCGAATAGTCGACCCCACCGGAATATCAGGCCCACAGCAGAGAAACGCCTTTCCGCCCGTACAGATGTTCCTGGGATACACAGGTACGCTTTCGCTAGCCGTGATCGTTTCCTTTACTAGTCCATTAGCCCGATTTGTTTAGTCTATAAGAAATAACATGTCGTTACCGCCTCCAATCGAGCCAATCGGTAGTTCGGATAAATGCCGCCCTTGTCAACATGTACGTGAATGAGTGTGTATATGTAACGTGTGTACATATATATTCCGTGTGTGAATGTGTGGTGACGGCAGTTAAAGTAGGTCAGTGTTTTGCCATGGTTGCTTTGTGCAAGCTGGGTGTGTGTGGAGGCTGGGTGTGTGTGGAGGCTTGGTGGGTGTGTACGGAGGCTGGGTGGGTGTGTACGAAGACTGTGTGTGTGTGTGTGTGTGGAGGCTGGGTGGGTGTGTATAGAGGCTGGGTGGGTGTGTATAGAGGCTGGGTGGGTGTGTATAGAGGCTGGGTGGGTGTGTATAGAGGGTGGGTGGGTGTGTATAGAGAGTGCGTGGGTGTGTATAGAGGGTGCGTGGGTGTGTGTAGAGGCTGGGTGTGTGTGTAGAGGCTGGGTAGTTACAATATTACTACATTGAGTGATTTGGGTCTTACCGTCTATTCTACCAAAAATCTAATTATTATAAACCTGAAAGGACCATCTCTAAACGTTTTGCAGTGAAAATAAAAGTATTAAAACTGTGCTATATGAACTATATTAAGGTCCTGCTACAATACATTAATAACGACAAATTTATACCGTGTGCCGGCGACAGTGTCCCTCTGCTCCCCACAGCCTGTGTTCTACTGACCCCCTACCAGATCTGTCGCAAACTCAAACTCCCATTGAGATCCAGTTCAATGTGTCAGCTCGATGGTCTGCTCTGAAAGCGCTTTCTACTCCTCAACACCGACAGGGTTTGTAAACATCCGTAGCCAGACAAGAGTTAAGTGAACTACAAATAACACACGTGTGTCCTCAAGGAGCAGGTGACCAGGAATGACAGAATGTCAATACCAGCAGGAAAATGCAAACAAAGAAGCACATAAAAGGCCATACCTGGAGGATGCTAGCTAGGATGTGCTATGTCTGAGGCGAAGTGAAGCACTAGTGGATTGGCACGACTCTAGACCGAGAGGCTCCGGGTGTCCTTACCTCTGCCCTGATGTGTCGCATGGCGAGCCCTTCCTCTTGTGGGACTCAGGAGTGGAAGGGTCTAGGGCACTTTCCCTCACAGCACTCATCCTGAGAGAGGAGAAAAAAGGGTGCAAATCAAGAAAACCACCACAATTACAGCTGATCAAAGACCTGCCAGAACATCACCCGTGGACGACGGGAGCCGAAAGAAACCTGCAGAACATTAAACCAAAGTGCCACCTGGGAGGCCTGGGTGGCAAAATGCTGCGATAAATCCTAGACGTCTTCCATCTTTGCCGAACCCAAGTATGGCATATTTGGCTAAATTGAAGCGAGAATCAGCGTTCGGACTATAACAAGATTCCCGCGCAGACCTGAGGTGCCGGAATTCAAAGCCATTCATCCCTGCCATTGTTTAATGAAGAAGGGGGGGGGGTAGCTCACATTTGAGTGACCCACTGTAAGTCATTCGGCCGCCTTTGGGTCGGGCGGTTAGGCTAATGCCAGAATGTAGCCCAAACTGGTGTTGCTGGCGGATCTTGGTGTAGCTGTCACGGTTTCTCCCCCTCCTGGTATATACTTCTTCTGACTCGACGGCGGGTGTGAAGCCTCTCTGCAGAGCACCGCAGGACAATCGCTTTCTGTACATCAGGTGTTGTCAGCTAGCGACTACCTGTAGTCATGGCAACAGGTTACTGTCTTTCTCTGAGGGAACTTTAAAGCGCATCTGCCTGACACAAAAAGAATACGAAGAAAACAGCAAGCTAAAAGAAAAAATATTTTAAGCATGGATCGTCCCTAATGTATATCTCTACGAAAAAGTTAGACGATACATAACTTACTGCCTAATTCTGTTTATTCCATTGGGCTTTTCCAGGCTTTTCTCAGAGCGTTCATTGCCTTTTATTTTTTTTTAAATAAAACCTTTCTAAGGAGAACAAAATGTAAGTGCTTAACAACACTTACGCCACAGCAGGAGGACAATTTTGAAGCCTGAAAATGTTATAATAATAATTATGATAGCGTTCTGCCAGGCATGCATTGGTTACTTCGTACTTAACATTCAATCGACTAGAGGAGGCCTTAACCTACCAGACAACCGTGTTCCTTTACAATGACAATGATTCCACAAATCAGGAGGAGGAGCCCACACCACGCCCACGGGTTCTACAAGGGTTCTACAAGGGTTCTACAAGGGTTCTACAAGGGTTCTACAAGGGTTCTACAAGGGTTCTACAAGGGTTCTACAAGGTACGCAGGTTATCGCCTCTGCTTGTCAGAAAGCTGAAAGAACTAAAAGACAAGGAAAGTCACTGATTGGTTCTAACAGGCAAGAATCAGTGATTCCATAAACCTCCGCATCCGGAATACAGAACACACAGACGTTCGCACACACCATTTGTTTTTAAGGCCAGTGTCCCCTCAGCCAATGTTCTGATGTAGTTCAGTGTGCAGCCTCTCCGATGAGTGGGCCACTGTGACTGGCGTTATTCAGGACCCCCCCCCCCCACCACACCCACCAACATCGGTCCGGCTTTGATCCACAGGCACCGAAACAAGCCGCTATTGTCACGGCTCAGAAACCCAGGGTGGCCGTGCAGCGCACAGGACGGCTCTAATCCCCGCTAGCCTGGTTTCCAGCGTTCCCCTTGAAACAGAGCCACCACAGAAAAAAAAAAAACGCAGCCAAAATAGTAGCCCGCCGCGACACGCAGTCCCCTCTAAAACTGTCAGCGCCGGGTTCTTACAGGACTGGATCCCGGTCCAACTCACTGAGCCTATTAGCAACACGCTCTCTCAGCCAAGGTAAATATTGACTGGCAGTGCCAACGATCCTATCTGCCAGAAAATGATGATTATTACTATAAAAACAATCCCTCAGCCTAACAGCCATGTGATAAACCCTGAATCAACAGTTTAATTTCCACTTTCACGGCAGCTCCGAGGGTCCGTACAGGGGACGAGCCCTTTATGACTTGGGCCTACCAACGGACCCGGAACACTCCCAACACGGCTACATCTTAAAAGCTCCTCAGATGCCGATTTCCGCTACGGTAATGCGTTGGTAACGACGCCTAATGACCTTTCACAAGGGGTGCATCGGGAGCAGCTGTACCCTTTCAGGCAAGACATTTCGGTTCCCGTATCGCCCACCCCACCCCTCCCGAACACCATAAACACTGAGTATTCATGTGCCATGTGTTGTTTTCATTCCGTTGAGTTGATGGTTGGGTGGCAAGATGCATTTTGTTTCTAATTATTAATAGAGTGTTAAGTCACGGTATGAATCAAACCGCGATGCACTTTAAGAGAGCACGGTCTTTACCCAGACAGCAGACCGGTAGGTTTCTCTAATGCAGCTCCAGATTATTAGATTGAGAGCTCTGGTTGCCTAGTGACGGACGTAGTCTCGCTTCAGACATGGAGTTTCTTTACAGACTAAGGATTTGCCGGTACAGTGGCAGGTCAACACCCATCGCCAGAAAAGGTTTCGTACCAGCGTGAACCCTTACGGGAATACAACTATGCCGGAACCAAAGCGCTTCCAAAGGTACCACAGACCAGAGGTCCAAAAAGGATCTTATATTATAACCCTATGGTTAGTTTGAGTGTGTGTGCGTGCGCATGAGACCTTGGATGGCTGTTCCTGGCCCCTTAAGTACAGCAGGCTAGCTGGGCCTGCGATACCTGCTGTCTTGGTCTGGAATGTGGGAGGGTCCTTCAGGCTGTTCCTTGAAGTATGGCAGGCAGTATCACCTCTACCCTGTCAGTGGGCTGGGCCAGGACAGGCTGGTTCCTGTTGGCTAATGGCTTTGGGCCTAGCTCTTCTATACACTACTTAAGCACACACTCACGTGGGGCTATAAATGACAACTAATGGCTGAATTATTGTGTTAATATTAACTACTTTTAATTCCTAGTATGCACATACAATTATGCTATCTATTCAGAAACTGCAAAGTAAGACACCGTGAATTAGGATACTAATACACAATAACATGCTTGTGTAGGCCAATTATTAACAACAGCCTGCCATAATATGCCCAGTATTCAGTCCTGCTCGACAAAACAATAACACTTTGACCTCAGACCAATGTCATTCCCGCTCCTGATAGAGGACCCCTTCCAACTGAGATCATGCTTCTGAAGGCTAGAGAAAGGTTGGGCTCGCACCATAAAGGATCTGTGCCCCCGTTGGCCTTTATCTCATGACATTTTCAGACACTTACAACAACAACAAAAAACGTATTAAATAAATGACTACATTTCTTCACGTTAACAGAAGCAATGTTAATGTTTTCCAAATGATGACTGAACTACGCCCACGTTGAGGTGGAGGGACCACGTCTTGTTAACGTTACGCTACATTTTCAGAATCCTTTCCGAGGTATCGTGCGCCACATTTTCCATAGAGCTCCCAGGAGTTCCGCAGGTTTGAAGTCCAATGCGTTGGAACCGTATGAGGCCTCAATGCAGTAAGCACGCACGATGCTCGGAGTGACGGCTACTGGCGGCCACAGTTCTGAGTGGTATGTCTCCAACATGCCAGTGTGAATTCAAACGCAGCGGAAATGACAAGGCAAACCTTGGTGAGTCTAGCGCTTGATTCCCTTTCATAATGTAAACAAGCCCAGTGTCGCTGTTAGGGGACAGCAGTAGCTCAACTAGACCCAGCCCCTGACCTAGGCTCATCGTCATGAACACACTTCCTGGTTGTTGTTTTTACCTGGTAATTAATGACCCTAATATAGTGTCCTAGGTTCAGGACAGTCCCTGATTAGAAAGACAGGTTGAGTACCAGAAATAGCTCTAAGACCAAAGTTCAGTATGAGATGTGAACAGTCCCACTACAACATCAATGATTTTCAATTCACAATGAAGCAATCGTGCAGACGGGGGCAAATCACACACCCTAACACACACACACACACACACACACCGGGTTTTGTCTTTTCTTTGTGGGAACTTGAGGCCAAACCCAAACGCCGTTTTTGTATTCCCTAATCGCTAGACCAAACCATAACACCAAACCTTGAGGCCTATACTTAACTCCGCCCAATGATCCAGTGCTCTGGCACTCGGGATCCCGTCTTCGTCCCCACATGCCTCCATCTCCTCCACCTGGTTCCAGGCCGTTCCATCCGGTATCCCAGATTCCGGCTCCCGCCTAAGCGCTTTGTTTTGGTGAGCCGTAACATGCCATCGCCACAACAGGCCCTTAACCACATTTCTTGTTAGCAAACCCAGATAACAAGCACGTCCCGGCAAGCTCACAGAGTCCCTGTGTCTCCCTGTCTCTCCAGGCCTGGTGTCAATGGGCGCATCCGCCCCCTCGCCCCACCACTCCACTCTTGCCACCCAAACACTGAACCAAGTCAGCCACTATACACTGCTAGTGTTTGCTAACACAAGTCCGTTCATATCCTGCTTGCTACTTGCTGTGCACTGCCGGTGGCACCGTGATACAGCTTCCCAGAAGGAAGGGTACCGACGGAGGTAACATTAGCTAATAAGCATGGCATGACGTTATTCATATGAAAAGTTGTTAGTCGTCTTCCCAGAACAACGGGGTATCCTGTTGGTTCGGGGGGCATCCTGTTAGCATTTTGCTGCTCGCGACTAAGCCAGACAAAACCAACGTATGTTCCTCCTTCCGTCCGTAGCTGTATACCTGTATCCAGGACTCCCAAATGGCCCTTCCTGTCCTTCGGACACGCAGAGGGCCACAGCTGAAGCTCTTGGTCACACAACATAGTGAGGTTGGTGGCACCTGACACAAACCCGGGGCCAGGCTTCTTTTGAATGACTACTGCACCGAGCCTAGGCTCTACGAGTAGAGAAGACTGATTAACACTTGTAGGCAGCCTAAGGGTAGACAAATCGAGGATATGAGCACATTTCAAGCAGTCCTCAAAAGCCCTTTCCCACTTCCTCCTAAATGATCCTTATCATTCTAATTTCATTGAAACACTTCCTAATGAAGGCTAAGCCACTTTGTAAATCGGTCTCCATGGGCATTACAATTTGCCATTGTCACCTTCAGCTTCACATAAGAGAATCCCTTTCTTAATCAATAACTGCTTGGGCGATGCTGTTTCAATGTGAAAAGGTAACCACACCCTATGAAATATGTTTTTTCATGTTTATATATGGATATGTTACCTTTACTTAAACACTATTGACCGATTAAGTAACCTAACTTAACAGATAACCGTAAAAGATTGTACTTTTCTATCATGTCTCATCAGAAATCATCATGAATGCAATTGCATAGCACAGAAGAAGTAGGTACACCCCTTGTGTCAATAGCTGCAGTTGCCCCTTTACGTGAAATAACTTCATTTAGCTGAGAGAGCCATATAGATACCCAGGGATTTTTAGAGACCAGTATGCCCCAATTTCGGTCAGCTCTTATATGTCAGAAATATGTAAGACTGTGGAATTATTTAATTAGAATTGCTAGGAAATGACATTGTAACCCCTGCTGGACTCATTTGCGTAATTAATCTTTCTTCGGAAGCCCTCAAATAGGTATTTTGATCTGGGCATGATGTC
Organism: Novumbra hubbsi; assembly: GCA_016801125.1. Lineage (NCBI taxonomy): Eukaryota > Metazoa > Chordata > Actinopteri > Esociformes > Umbridae > Novumbra > Novumbra hubbsi. Next base: position 61,929 of record JACXGK010001482.1, on the reverse strand, counting down.
TGACCACACACCCATATGGACCAAACCAGACAAAGTTTCTCAACTGTATTCATAGCTGGAACGTCCCTAGTTACTTCCTAACTGTTTTCTAATCATTTGCACCCATTTTAATGCACCTGATTTAAATAATGTTCTTCAGTGTAAAGATAGTGGTGTACCAACCTTTAAGCCATAAGGAAATCGCCCCTCTATTTGATTCCATAAGCACAAGTATAATTTGTGTGTGATTTATCACATTTGGCTAACATTATCAATAAATGTGGTAAGAATATAGCTCAGATATCCCCAATCTTCTTTTTTTTAAAGGGGGTGTACTTACTTCTTTTTACGTGACGGCAATTCACAAATAGCCTAAAGATTTAGGCAAGTACATTAAAGCAGTACAATGTGATGAATCACAGGTATGTTATAACTAGGCAATGACCTAACTGAATACCATCCTGGCAAATTATTAAAACATGAGAAACATGTACCCCATGTGACCGGCCCATGCAACCACATGGCCAGGGGAGAGCAGAGGAAACCGGACGTGGAGCGGGGAAGTTAGGAGCGAAAAACAAAAAGGTTTTAAAGACACACACACACACACAGAGTAACCTCAGCAAATCCCTCCCTCTTCACCTACAAAACCTAAACATCCATCTCGGCCAAGAGCACAGGCACTTAGAACACAACTCTGAAGGATACGAAGCTACTTATTCCCAGACGCACATAGCCAGAGGCCTTTGTTCCCCCCCAACTCACTACCCAGGAACACAGACACCCAACCTCGCCCGCCCACCCACCCACCTACATACATACCCAACCTAAAGATAAACAAACGGATCAGGCGGAGCAACAGACGAGGGCAGAAACAGAGAGTCCCAGTTAGAGATCCACGCACCTGAAGCCCAACTGAGTTCAGCTTGGCCTAGCGCTGGACTGTGTGTGTGTGTGTGTGCGTGTATGTGCGTGTGTAAGAGAGAGAGATCTTGAGAAGCCCGTCAGTCATTCAGAGAAACAGGCAGGTGCCACGCAGCAGTCTCCCGGAGCGGGTTGAGAGCAGCAGCGGTACACAGCCAGAGCAGTAACTCCTCCAGACAGCATGGGCTCTGGGAGAGGCGGAACGCCACAGGAAAGCTCTCCATTCCAGAGGGCGGACAGCCCCTCTCTTAGCTCTCCCTCGTACTACTCCCCGTCTTCCGACTCCGTCACAGAGCGCTCCCGGCCTCGTTGCTTTGCTCACGCTGGGGTCCGGCTAATCACCCCCTTCACAGGCGGAACAGCAGCGGCAACGTATGGCACGGGGAGTGAGAGAGGGCCGGCCCATAATGTAGAGGCAGAGAGGGGGGAGATGCTTTCGTCTCCTGGCACTGGGAACAGGGAGCAACTGCAGCAGGCAGGTGACAGGGCATGAGAAGAGACCCTTGGAGAAGGACCCAAAGGAATAAAATGACACAACCCGCGTTTTACTGTACATGGAACACCTCCCCCCCACCCCAAACTCCACCCCCGGTGGAAATGGTTTGTTCCATGAGAAGCTGCTCAGTCACTGTTGCATAGTTCCTCCCCCTGAAATATAGGACAGGGCAGGGAATGTATACAGTTCCCCTGAAAACACTAACACACAGCTAACTGGGCTGGCTTTATCTCCGCTGGAGCTGTATCAAAAAAGCTCAGCAAACCCCTTTCGAACACCAGCAGCAATCAAAACAGAGGCAGTTGGAAAATGAATCCATATCCGAATAACAAGTGCATCTTCAACGGCCCCTTAAAACGCAGGTCGGCACAGTAAGACAGAGACATGCATGTCCATTCAAAATAGCAACAGTAAACGGAGCGAAGGCCACCCATTCAGCGTGCGTCTCACGCCTCATTTGGCCACGCCTCCCCAGAAACACCGCCCCCGGGCGTCGCGTTACCAACCGGATCCCCCTCATCAATAGAGCTGCGCTACAGCCCCGCCCGTTTGGTTCTGGTCAAAACACTAGGTGGGGTTGGGCCAGAGCCAGCCCTTCACCACCCTCCAGAGCCCTGGGTCTCGTGTCTCTTTCACAGGCCTTCATTCTCCAACTATTGCCCCTCATAAATCAGCCTGCATGGCTGTCTCACACACACACACACACACACACACACCTGGCCTTCCACAAACCCTGATTCTTAGTTCCTAATGATGACACTATTAGAAGTCTCCACACCACTAACATACACAATCTCTCTCAGTCAGACATGTTTGCTACTTCTGAGGTAGTTAGGCTAGTAATATAAAAACTAGCCCTAGGAGACAGCCCCTACCTGCAGGATAAGTCTGGCATCTGGGGGGACGGAACAGGGGGGACAGAGCCCAGACATGCCCCATACCCCCTCTGCTCCTCTCAAAGTATTGTTCAACGCCTACACTGTTTACAACTTGATTTAAGATGTTTAACAAGATTAGGAAATCAATAGGTGCAGCGCAAGCACTACGGGGCAGCGCTTCCCCCGCCCTCTTTGTCAGGAGGCCCCGCCCTCTCTGTCAGGAGGCCCCGCCCTTTCTGTCAGGAGGCCCCGCCATCTATGGCAGGTGGCCCCCTCCCTGTCCTTCCACTACTCTCTTCTCCCCTGAGCCAAGGAAGGTTCTAGACCGCTCAAGCAGGCTGGATGAAAAGTCATGGCTACAGTTATGGTAAGATGAGACAAAAAACAACCCATTTGTTGCAATGCGGCGTATAATGAAAAAAAGAAAATAGAACGCAATCATGTGTAAATCATTCATCCCTATTGTTCATTGGTAATATTACAAAGACAACATATCAAATGCCGAAACTGAGAAGTTTTATAGTTTTGGGGAAAATACATGCTTATTTTGAATTTCATGAACATGGGACAGGGCATGTTCACTGTGTTGCATCACCTCTCATTTTAACAATAATCTGTAAGCTTTTGGGAACCATATGCTTCAGTTTTGAAAGTGAAATGTATTCCAATCATTGCCTGATACAGGATTCAAGCAGCTCAACAGTTCGGGGTCTACTTTCTGATATTTTACATCATGTGCCAAAAAGTATTCAATGGGTGACAGGTCTGGACCTGTATACATTGTTCAGCATTAACAGTGCCTTCACAGATGTGCCAGTCACCCATGCCCTGTGCACTAACGCACCCCCATAAGATCACAGATGAGCCAGTCACCCATGCCATGTCCACTAACGCACCCCCATAAGATCACAGATGTGCCAGTCACCCATGCCCTGTGCCCTAACGCACCCCCATAAGATCACAGATGTGCCAGTCACCCATGCCATGTGCACTAACGCACCCCCATAAGATCACAGATGTGCCAGTCACCCATGCCATGTCCACTAACGCACCCCCATAAGATCACAGATGTGCCAGTCACCCAAGCCCTGTGCACTAACGCACCCCCATAAGATCACAGATGATTGTTTTTTAACTGTGCACCGGTGACAAGCCGGATGGTTCCTTTCAACTTTAGTCTGGAGGTGCGGTCTCAATAATACTAAAAAAATAAACAGCTAAAAAAAAAAATGGGTTAATGCCGTTCTACTGCCCTGTCCAGTTCTCCTCAGGTAACAGCCCGTCTCCTGGTCTCTACTCCATAATTTTGAGGCTGCATTGGGAGATACAGCAAACCTTCTGGCAATGGCACCTACAGATGTGCCATCCTGTAGGAGCTGGACTACCTGTGCAATCTGAATGGTACCAGTACTGACAAGGCCACGAGCAAAATGCAAAACTAGAAAAGAATCAGTCAGGAGAGCAATTGTCTATAGCCACCTCCAGCAAAACCATTCACTTTTTGGGGTTGTCTTGCCGTTGCCTCTTCACTGCACCGGTTGTCACTTTGGTTTGCTTCAACACACGTGACCGCTTATGCTTCCTAACTAAACAGATTGATGTCTCTGTAGTTTAATTTACTTGCTGTTATACCGGAATGATACGTGACGGTTAATTGTTTTGAGCAGGGTCATTTTGAATCGTCAGACCACAGGAAAGCTTACCACTTCGCCGCAGTCATCTTCAATGAGTTCCTGAGCCCATGCAGTGATTTCCACAATTTTCACTAATACAGTGCCGCCTGATTGGTTTTTGGCCTTGTCTGTTGCATGCAGATTTCTTACGAATTCTCCGAATATTTTAATGACATTATGTATCGTAGTTGATCAGATCCCCAAACTCTTTGCAATTTTAGGTTGAGAAACGTTAAAATTGTTGCACAATCTGTGCGCAGTCTTTCACAGAGTGGTGAACCCCTCCCCATCCTCGCTTCAGACACACCCAACCACTCTGGAAGGATCATTAAATACCTAATCGTGTTTTCCAGTCTTTTGTTGCTACTGTCCCAAAAAGACCAGCATGGTGTGGGTTTGTGCTAAGGCAATAGCCACAGCGAGAAAGAATACATTTTGGGCTTATGACAAGACTTAAAACTACAGTTAATGCTTTACAAAAGTTAAGGCAACAGTTATGGCTAATGTTGAGGCAACAGCTAGTATAGCTAAATTTAAATAAAGATAGGGTATCTATAAAGGTGGACAACCCATGTCTAAAGGCATGTCTGTTTACAGAATTCCTCCACAACAGAACAAGTGCATCAGAGGCACATGCATTCCCAAAGCCCATGACGACAACAACCCACCCAACAAAACCTTGTTGAAAGGTTTGAAAGGGAGGGACGTGTCCGCTGTCGAATTAATACTTTGGTTTGGGCAAAATAAAACCACATTTCACCTAGAATACGACATATATTCGACATAATTGGGAAGTCTCAATACTAATATGATGATGGGGGCCAATAGGAAAGCAATTACTATATAGTATAATGCCAAGAGCCTTGTCAGAAACCAGGTGAACGGTGAGTGTAGCTCGCTAGGTGATTGGAGTAGATGGTGCAGTGGTGTGAGGCTAGTTGTAGTTTAGAGGACAGATACACCAACACACGAAGCAGTAAACCGGGGTGGGAAGTCACGGCACGAAATGAAAACAGAAGCTGAGATACTGTGTGTGTGTGTGTGTGTGTGTGTGTAATATCACACTGCTTCATTAGCCCGGTTCCCTTCAGAGAAAACACACTCATCATTTGTGCTAAACTAATTGGCTCTCTTAAAATGAGATTGAGCAGCCATTAAATGCTGACAAAGACAGGCCCATCTGATGGTGAGGCAGACACTTTCCCAAGCAATCCATGCAACCGGAAACATCCTGAAAGAAGCCTATCGATACATCGATTTACTTTAAATAACAGCTTGAACTTCATTGCTCATAGCCATGCATAGTGTATACAGTAGTAATATCAAGTTATGAAGACACCTAGTGTTTATGTTGAGACTAAGCTTTTTTGGTTTTTAAAAGGGAGTTATTTTGCTATGCTGGTTTGGTTCTGGAGCGTTGCCATGGGAACCATTACCAAAAAAAAAAAACTTATTTTCTAAGATATGGTTAAGGGATGTGGCTGTTTACCTAGTGGGAATGTGTTAGTACCAACATTATCACCCAATAATGACATATGTATTATTCATTTATTATTGCGGTACAATCAGACAATTTGTCACGGAGGCATGGTCAACTTTCACGTTATCTGGACTATTCACAGCTGGCCAGTTACCCAGAGCACTTGTGTCAAAGGTGCACAAACAGCTGGAGCAGGGAAGCCTGGCCAGAGTGAAGTCATATAGCAAATGTGAATGAACCCATTTTCCTACAGGATTTGCTGAAATGTTGTCTTTCATTTTACTAAAACGACACTTTCCAAATAAAAGGTGTGGGGGAATCCTAAAAACAAAAAAGATGATGCAGCTATGTACTTGGAACTTGTTGCATAACCACTTTTAATGTAAATGTTATACTGTATGACATGGTTTAACCTTGCTTTATGACCAATACAAAAAATATCATTAAAACAATATTAATGTACAATCGTAGATAATGTATAGTCATGCACCTGACAGATTTCATTGAGGTAGTTTTAAGGTAGTGTCATACAGTAGATGAGCATGAGTGATACTGCAAAGGCTGGGTCAGATTTCACATTTCCATGGCAACAGCAGAGGAACTGTTAACTACTGAAACACATCAAGTTTTAAACATGGGGGGGATATTTTTTGGGGGGGGGGTGTAACGTGGATGTATTGAGAGACCAAACTGCAGGTAGGCGTAAACGACAAGGTTTTAATGCACTGCGAAGGATAAGCGGAACAGAGTTAACTCGTTCAAACGACTTCACCAGTGACTTAGTGATACTAATCACATAGAGCACGTATGTGCTGCCACGAAACATTGAGACAATAACGAACGCAGAGACAAGACACATGAGGGATCATATACACCGTTAACAAGGAACAGGTGCAGGGAATCAGGGAGGGATGCGTTCACAGGACATGGGGAACAAGACAAACACGAACGATGGAGGCCGGCGACGTCGAACGCCGGGGGGCTACGCGAACAGGGGAGTGGCCGCCAGTAGGCGGAGACGTGACAGGGGGTCTTAGAATGAGGTGTGGTCTTCTAAAAAAATATGTGGTCTTTCATTGGGAGGGGCAGGGGTCTTTCAGGGGGAGGGGCAGGGGTCTTTCAGGGGGAGGGGCAGGGGTCTTTCAGGGGGAGGAAGGCACCTATAAGCGAGCGCTTATGAAAGGGGGGTGCTTTAAGAGTGAGGGGGTTAAGTCTGGTTTTGTTTTCTTTTACCAGTTCTGTTGAAATTACGATATTGCATTTCAAACTCTGTATTGGCTAATCCCTTTAGGAATGGAAACAGAAATTGGGAATTTCATAACTGAAGAAGGGAGAAACAAATAAAACAAATAAGTTGGTTTATGCCTGCAATGTGTTCCTCCACTAAACATGCTCTGGATCCGTCTGTCCTCTGTGATCCCAAAAGACTGCCTGCTTGGATGACACCAACAGAATTTGATACTTTCCAGACAACATAGGTGAGTCTATCTTGAAAGGTAAACACTGCCCACATTAAACCCGCATGGTAAACACTGCCGACATTAACCCCGCATGGTAAACACTGCCGACATTAACCCCGCATGGTAAACACTGCCGACATTAACCCCGCATGGTAAACACTGCCGACATTAACCCCGAATGGTAAACATTGTCGACATTAACCCTTGAATGGTAAACCCTACTGACATTAACCCCGCATGGTAAACACTGCTAAAATGAACCCAGAATGGTAAACACCACTGACATGAACCCAGAATGGTAAACACCACTGACATTAACCCCGCATGGTAAACACTGCTAAAATGAACCCAGAATGGTAAACACCACTGACATTAACCCTGAATGGTAAACACTGCCAACATTAACCCCGAATGATAAACACTGCCGACATTAACCCTGAACGGTAAACACTGCCAAAATGAACCCAGAATGGTAAACACCACTGACATTAACCCCAAATGATAAACACTGCCAAAATGAACCCAGAACGGTAAACACCACTGACATTAACCCTGAATGGTAAACACTGCCGACATTAACCCCTCATGGTAAACACTGCCGACATTAACCCTGCATGGTAAACACTGCCGACATTAACCCAGAATGGTAAACATTGTCGACATTAACCCTTGAATGGTAAACACCACTGACATTAACCCTGAATGGTAAACACTGCCGACATTAACCCAGAATAATAAACACTGCCAACATTAACCCCGAATGGTAAACACTGCTGAAATTAACCCCGAATGGTAAACACTACTGACATTAACCCCGCATGGTAAACACTGCCGATATCCACCCCGAATGGTGAACACTGCCGACATTAACCCTGAACAGTAAACACTGCCGACATTAACCACGAAAGGTAATCATTGTCAACATTGCCTTTCAAAGCAATAAATTAAATGTAAAAAAAGAAAAATTAAAGGGACCAGCTAGGATCACTGCAAATGAAGCCAGGACCACAGAAAACAACCATGGGATGTACTTGACGCAAGTACGCTAAGCCAAGAGGAGGAAACACTTACTTGATCTAGCAGTCTCGAGGGGGACTCATGTGGGGGCTGCTGTGGCTGTGATCCTCTGCTCAGAGGGGGGTGGTGGAGAGGTCGGCTGGCTGGCAGGATCCAGGAGAGGGGGCTATGGCGCCATGGCCTCCCCGTCATGCAGCACCATCCTACTGGGGGAGGAGGAAGCGCGCTGGACCTCCTGAGAGACAAAGACAGAGACAGTTGAAGACGACAATAATTACTTCAAAACTTCAATTAAAAGCCCAAGCACCCGTTTGCGCAGCTCATAACCGGCACTTGACATTAAACACCGGCTTTTACTTGTGCCACAAATTTCCACACAGCTTTGTTCTCTAGCATTTCTGAAAGACAACAACATTGTCAATTTTGAATAGCATCGCCACTGTAAGCATTATAACAACAGAGATCCGATTTGGCTCATTTTGTCTTTTTACTTCTTTCAACATTATACAACCTTAGAGGGGTGTTGGGATCGCCTACAGGTGAAGTGAAAGCTACTCCCAATATGGTGCCAAACCAGGACATGCATAAATATCGGTCTATCGGGTATGGCGTTCTCTCCAACCTGCACCAGAAACAATCCAAAATAAAAATCTGAGCCAAATCCAGGTAGGTGCCATTAACTGAAATAATACAGTGGATGCCAGCCAGTGAGCCAGGAAGGAAATCATTCCTGTGTTGGTTCCAAACCAGTTTTTCCTAGAGATGTATAACCTGTCAAGTTCAACGTGGCACTCAGGGTATTGGCAGAACAATGTGAGAGCCTGAGTAACCCCGCCTTAGTGACCAGCATTTCTGCAAAATTGAGCCCAGTGTACTGTAGGGCTCGAAGTGAAATTGACACCCTGCTAACTAACCAGAATATCTATATATAGAGAAAAATCGATTGAAATAAATACACATTACATAGTTTATTTTTATCCCTTCCGCAATTTCTCAACATAAAATTGCATGGGCAGCCAAGTCTCAACATAGTTCCCAGCAAACCGTCAATGTATGCAATTACACACTAATTGGGCATTTACCCCTGCCACCAGAGGGAGTAGCTAGAGAAACCTTCTCTGGCAATGCAGGCCAACTCACACCACCCGTGGATGCTTTCCAGCCAACAATCCGCAAGCGGCACAGTCAAGGCTCAAACATATTATGTCTTCTTTACAATCACCAACAACCCCAAGATATTAGAAATAAAACATACTAACAAGCAGACAATGTCTCAAACACTCTAGGACCTCTTTCTTAAATAATAGTCAGTGGCCCCCATCCAAAGTAGATTAAGCTTATGGAAAACTAACTTAAATGCATTACAAACTTTTCACAAGTTTGTGAATACAACTCATGGTTAAACTTCAAACACTACTATGACACAACCCAGACTGGGAGGTTGCAAATTATTCCAGGGTTAACGGCAGGCTAAACCAAACTTTCGTCTTTTTAAATCTTGCTTCACGCGCATTTATTGCCAAACCAAATAACACACAACTTTTAGGGCTGCAACAACTAATCGGAAGAAATCTATTATCTTCTAAAATAAAGATTGTTTTTTAAAGAATGTCATCATCGTTTAGTAGGGTCTAAACGAGACGGAGAGAAAAAAAACTGACATTTCGAAAAATGGCGGCTGCAAAAGATGGAGGTTCCCTCCAACCAAAAACGTCCAAAGTACCGTACGGGACCACTTTACGCTAAAGAGTTCAATGGAAACATTTTGTTGCAAACGCGGAACTCTCATGGAGCGTGGAAGCGCGGCTGTATGAGCGTTTAGAGATCATTTGTATTCAGGTAGTTTTAATTGAGAAATGGTCAACTTGAATTTATGACCGAGTCATGTTTTCCTCCTACAACCGGTGATCTACTTGAGCAGGTTAAATGAGTGCGTGGTTGAGCAGCATCCGAGCGGCTCCGGCTAGATAAGCATTCACAACGTTACCGAGGAGTGAACACATTAGTGACGTATCTGGTAAGTTCTAGTTTTCTCCAGAACAGAAACGTTGAGGCATTTAAAAGCATTACAATTTCCATGAACATTTACAGTATTTAGTCAAAAGTCACTCAATCAGATTCATAATGCTCTGGAAAGCTTTCTTGACAGTCTTGAAAATTTAATTATGAAGTTTGAAGTTTCTGCTAATTATCTCATTTGTTTTATAACAAATGTCTACAGTTGTTTTAATTAAGGCATTGCAATAGGAGGAAAAAAACCAATATTTTTTTTAATTTATTTTAAATAAAACAATTTGTTTAATAATGAAAGTACTGATGAAGTATTTATTATATCTGATTAATCAACATAGACATCAAAATATTAATAATTTACCAAAATAGTTGTTAGTTGTTAGCCCTACTAGGTTTACCTCCACTTGGAACTCAAAAAAATTGTTAAAACTTCCTCTTAATCATAACAGTTTACTAAAGGCCATGGCTATCGGAAAGCAAAAGAAGTAAAGGGAGGCAATAACTATCTCTCACCTCAGCCACAGGTAACAGTTGAAGGTGGGGAACTCCCAGAAACCCAACAGGTGCATATAATACCACACAGGCATGTTATGCCACAGCAGCCAAAAGCCTACATCTCAACCCTTTCATTGTACTTTGTACTGAAAACCATCCACTAAAAAGTAACCAACAACCTTTATTTCAACAAAAACCGACTGAGTTGCTCAAAAACAGACAAGAGGGGTGACATCACATCAACTACTCCGGCCAGCGGAGAAATGCTGCAGTCGGCAACTAGCCCTGACTGATGTTCCTCACAAGTTGAACACATTGAAACATCCTGTACTTTTTCACTGCCTTTTCTCAAATCAAATCTGCTAAAAGGACTCATGAAGCCATAGATCCATTGAGAAAACTCTAATGTACTGGAGAAGTGTGTTTCCTGTACACCACAACAAGTGGGAGGGCCAAGGTCACTGTGCCCGCCCAGCTCTCTGCCTGCCAAACCCCAGCCAGCAACCCAGTCCCACTGTACAAACAGTCATCTCAGTGCTCAGTTCCTAGCGTTCCCCGATAAGAAATGGGACACCGGGATCTGGTTCCTCAGCTTGCTCCATGAGTGTGCCACAGCTCTGACTTCCCTCTTCTCTCCTGCCCCGTCGATTTCCGTCCCTACCCCCACAAATTCACACAGTCTGCTGCACAAGCTTTTTTTCCAGGGAGAGGAGAATGTAGGTCAGCTCTCTGACGGCTGGCGAGGCACAGCTGAGCGACCCACTCCGTTCTTCTAGCGCGCAGCAGCGGGCGTGTGTGTCCCCCCCTCGCGCCGAAACAGGGTGGGAGAGTGGGCGTTTGCCCCTCGCACCCGAAACAGGTTGGGAGAGCGGGCAGGCGGGCGTGTGTGCGTGTGCCCCTACACGAAACAGAGTGGGAGAGTGGTTGTGTACCCCTATGCCAAAACAGGGTGGGAGAGCGGGCGTGCGTGTGCCCTTTGTGTCGAAACAGGGTGGGAGAGCCAGTGTGTGTGCCCCTCGCAACAAAACAGGGTGGGAGAGCCAGTGTGTGTGCCCCTCGCAACAAAACAGGGTGGGAGAGCCAGTGTGTGTGCCCCTAAAACAAAACAGGGTGGGAGAGCCAGTGTGTGCCCCTCGCAACAAAACAGGGTGGGAGAGCCAGTGTGTGTGTGTGTGTGTGTGTGCTCCTCGCAGGAAAGAATACAGCACGACCAACAAATACACCCAGCCATCTGTTCATCCTCACAGGGGTTAGGGTCACGCATGTCCATTAACTCTTCCTTTTAGTTCATAAGTAAACAAAATGTTTTATCAATTTTACTATTCTTTCTCAGCTAATTATAACTCTAATGCTGACATAACCATAAATGGAGAATTCCACTTTTTTCATAAATTGACATAAAATGAATTCCACTTTAATTGATAAAATAAGCATTCCAAGTGAAGCGGTTCTCCATGCTTCAGTGCGTCTAGCAACCATTATAAACTACAGCTAATTGTACCCACCACTAACTAAATATGAATGGATTTAATCAGTGCATGTGAATGGTAAATAAAACTAGACCCAAATCACCTGAAACCAACTCCAATGCCACTCACACCCACTAAGATGCCTGACCATTTCTTACTCCCAACAGTAATTTCTAAAATGCTTCGTTAACATCAGGTGTAAACTAACGAATGCTTTACTAACTGTAAAAAGCTGACTTGTGTTTTACAAATTTGCATGTACTGCTGCAATATGGATTAAAATCCACCTTATAGAAAATATTACTGCCAAGTGGACAGGCTAAAATAGAATATTCTGTTTAACGTTCCTCTCCAGCTCTCCGTACATGTTTTTACTGGGGATCTTTTTGTATCTGAAGGAATGTTTTGGATCATTGTCCGGCTAAACAAAGACCCAGTTTTACCATCCTGGCAGAGGCAAAAAGATTTATATCCAAAATGTCCTTGTATATGACAGTCCATGATTCCTAGCATGGTTCACAGGGGTCTTGGACACAAAATGGCCCCTGAGCTTCACATATCCACCACCATACTTCACAGATCGTATGAGCACACCTGTGTTTAATCGCCCAACTATCTTCAGGGGTTATTGGCCAAAAAGCTAGAGTTCTGTGTAATCAGACCACAGAAACATATCCCAATCAAAGTGCCAGTAACTGATGTCTTTCTCTTGAGACTTCAGGCTCTCTACTTGCAAATCCAAATAGCTTGTACGCATGGAGGTGGCATATAATGGTAGTTTTAGAGACTTAGGGGCTCAAGTTTACAACTTCTGATACCAAGAAAGTTGACTGAGAAAACATTTCATTTCCTTGAACAATTAAGAAAACAATAACAGGGAAAGGTTGAGGAATGAATGGGAAGTAAGATGGGAATAATTAGGAAGTCATGTATTTATTAATGCCAAATTGCAATTGCAGGTTGTCTGATATGTGTCACCTCATATTTATATCTATAAAAACTTTTTTTTTTATAGAGTTTAGGATGTGTCACCTCATATGTAAATCAATTTAAAAAAAATATATTGGATTACACATTTTTAAAAAGAATCATAAATTGGAAAATAATTCTATTGGATTAGGTTCATATGAGGCAGACAATTATCGTGACACTTGAGAAAAATATGCATTTCTCTTAGTTTCTATTTTCATAGTCTAAATTTCACTCATATTTTAAGTGCGAAATAAAGCCGATAATCAACCACAAAATGCTTTCATAATCTTTTCTACTCATGTTTACCAAGGGTCCAATAGTTCTGGAAGGCATTGTATGTAAAAAGCCAGCTAATCACTATGGGGCTCCAGGCTTACGCTTGGGAATTTGTCAATAGGACCTGTGTACATCTTTGATGTACACAGGCCTGCTACAGTGGGGTTGGTCATTATTAGCGGATGTGCCTTACACTATATTCTGATAAAAAGTGTAGCAATAACAGTATTTTCGTTGACAAAACTAAAAGCCAGATAAGCAATTATTAACAAAAAGGAGGGTAAACTATGGGGTTTTATCCTAAGTGTTTTGTAAAAGCACTTTGTGGCAACTGCTGATGTAAAAAGGGCTTTACAAATACATTGGATTGATTGACAAACTAATTACCAGTGAGTCGTACTGTTTTGTTTGAATGTAACCTATGTCAAAAGTCGAATGTAGGTCACCCCCTACCAGACTGTATATATCAACTAACCCTACACAGTATAAAAATGTTACAAATAACAACAAAAATAACAATAGGTTTCCTCCTACCGGAGGAACCCTAATGAAGTCCTCTTTGCTCTTTTTAACCCACCACAACATGCCAGTCGTATCTCTCTCCTGAGAAACATACCAGTTCTTTCAGTGAAACACATTCTATGAACCTTTCCCTTAGCAAGAGTGAAAAAAAAACTCTTGATACTTGAGAAAGATGTAATAAAGGTGGACAAACATCTGGTCAAATATTTAAAAAAACATTCTGAGCTTGTTAGTAGTGCTACAGCCCATTGCAGACCTACATACATGATTGCACAGAAGTCCTTGAGACCTATAGCCTACGTATTACACTTGTTCAATAAGCAAAACGTATTAGCTATGCTATGCCCTGTAAACTTGCATCTAAGCATCACTGTAAAACAAACAAGCTTCGTTTACCTAAACACTACACCATTGCTTGCAAATAAACGTTTTTCTAAACACAAACAAGAACATAACGAACGACGTAAAGGGCAATAAAAAAACACCTTTAGGTTGTATAGAAACTTGAATCGAACTACTTGAATTATTAAATGAAATGCCTCGCTGGCGGGGCAGCCTCACTCTCCACTCCAAATCGTCATGGTTACAAACCCGTCAATCAATTTACCATCCTTATAAACTAATCCCAAATGGATTACCTAGTCAATAACTAGAAATGACACCCACTTATTTGGCACGGTTGGCTAGCAGAACTTTGCAAATTTGAATCGTCGTCACACGTCATCCCTAAAACAAGTAGTATGCAGAGGCGAACTTGTACTAGTTCTACCTAATGACAACAAAATCCATCCAACATTGCTTTCCATCGCTACAATACAGACGTCTTTTAAAGAGGCACGTGCTCTACTCATTCATAACAAGTACTTGCCAAAAATCACACATCAAATTAAGAAGTCAATGAGAACTGTCTTGCTCATAAAGTTGCTAGCTACAATACTGCACAAGGATTTACCTAAACCAATCACATTTCTGTTTAGCATAACACATTTTTTTCCCAATCCAATGCATAATAATTTGTATAGCTGACTGGTCGGATACTTTGCTAGTAGTAGCTAAACTAGCCGTCCGCGGCTAAATCTGGTTCAGTCCAAACTGGTGTTTTCTTTAGAGTGTTTTGCGAGTTAACTTACCTGTGTTTCAGATAGTTTTTTGTGTGTTATGTATCCGATTTCAATGCAATCTTTATTTAGCAATAAGGATTGTGGGAAGTTTGATCCGCATTTTCATGCATTAAGCTCGTGCAGTTCGCTAATTCAGATGTAAATATTTGTCAGCCATGAACAAGCCAACAAGCCTGTAAAATAGTCCGTCTGCCTTGATTTTCCGATCCACCGTTCCGTAAATCAATCGGTTCCGCACGTTATTGACAAGGTGATCTAGCAGCGTAGTTACAGTCACTAGCCAGGGATAAGTCCGTGGTTAGCCGTTGGCTAATGTTGACAAACAGATGAGATAAAAAAAAATCACACGATTGAAGCCATCGAGATTAGCAATGCAAACTAATTTAAAGCCAGTTTAAAAAACAGCTAGCTGTGTTCAGATACTCATTGTCTCCGCTTAAAAACGAAAGTTGTTATGAAATACAATTAGCGTTTGTTTGGAAATTGTCAATCACGGTTTGTTAATATTTGAATCTTAAACTGTCGCGTTGGTCTCTCCTCCGCCATTTTCAACCTCTCGCTACACAAACAGGGTAGCTCGTGCACATACAATGACAGTAGCTCAGTTGGAAACTCGTTCACGAGTAAAGTAATTTGTGTGTTGGTTGTATTGTAAATGACACGATTGAAACGTTAGACATTTAATGAACAGTCTCTTGTAGGTCATGTTATGAATGGGTTAAATATTTTTTCGAAGCATTTTTGATGAAGGCTGCGTCGGAGATCAACTTCGCTTTGTTAGGTAGTTGGATAGCTTTGTTGTGAGCAGTGGCACCAGTATTACAAATGTTGAGAATCGATTTTAGAATTGACATTAGTCCGTTCACAGCTCAAAGAATAGTTATCTGTGTTTTCTATACATTGTACTATACATACACTTTTACCGAAGAAATGTATTGAAGAATTCCCCAAATATATATATTTTTAAAGAATTTCAACATTTATTATAGTTTTTCGATTCGTACTCCAATTCACTAGGCGGCAGGTTGTGCAAATATGGAGAGGATTTGACACGTCATTTGTCTGCGCCGACGCACCTCTACACACGCATCGAATTCGCGATGGCAGAACAGGATTCAGAGTACGTATTTGTTTACATGTCTATCTAATTCCATCTTCCGTTTAATTCATTATCTTCAACATTTTCTTTTGTTTTAATATATTGTTAAAGCCATATGTTAGTGTTAAGACACGCAATGGTGTAAGTGTGTAATCTGACAGATGTGTAATATGGCATGATGTTTCACATGACATGGGCATGATAACTCGCCTGGATAAACACGTTTACTTTTTCGACATGAATTCCAAATGAAATGATCTGCTATCAAACAGTTATGTATTGTTATAAAGATGCAATGAATTTGAATTCGTTACGTTTTTCTTGTTATCTATATAGTTTACTATAGCTAACAAATTAGCTAGTGATGTAAAGAAGACTAAATATTTGGTTGGATACGTTTACGTATTGCTGTGGTATTCCAGAAGACGTTACATTTATCTTGTCAGTGGTGTACTCTTGATTTTGAGTGTTAAATATTTGTTTTGTGATTATAGAGTGAAGAAGGTGATAAAGCTGGTTCCTGAGAACCTATTGAAGAGGAGGAAAGCATATCAAGCTATCAAAGCCACCGAGGCCAAGCGTGCACTTCTAGAGAAGAGAAAGGTAACAACAAGCTAAAAGCTCAATGTTATTCAATGGTAAAATCTGAAGGATTTGTGGATGACATTATGTAATAGGCCTATAGGTGTACTATCTAGGTCGAACAATGTCTACGTAAGATGTAAATTATTTGTAGTATGACAAAAATACATAACCAATGTTCCCTCTCCCAAACAGCATTATTGCTGAGTATTTTCATTCGTTTTGTAACTTTTGCAGGTATCAGAAAAAGTACAATTACTATTAACAAAATGGGCTTTAATTTCCCCAAATCCCCTTTTTAGTCAAGTCTATTTATTGCTCTTATCAATCTTGATACAAGTGTTCAAATTGATGTTCACTGATACTGATGTGTGCAGTGACATCACTAAAAAGCTGCGTTCATCACACAAGGTTTTAAACAGTTTTTTAATGCCATTTTAGTTGCAACAGTAAGAAAGTGGTATTTCATCCGTTCTGTGATAGCTATTGCTTGTTATATCATGCTGCGGTAGAGGATACCAATATAAATATTTGCCCTCTTTGGTTTAGCTGGCTTTGATTATACTATACAGAAGCCATGTCAAGTTGTGACTAGTTATTTTATAATTGTCTGTCAAAAGCATAAAAAGCTACTGAATTGAAAGACAACTGACAAATGTAGCTGAAAGCAGGAGAAATGTGGGAGTAGCTTTCAACACAGACCTGAGAAATGCCACTCACTGAGATTCTGCAACGAAGTACCCCATTGTAGATTTGTTATTCACTCCTTCATCCTGCTATTTTTCTCCTGTTAGTCCTACAGCGCCTAAATGTTAAGCAAATATGGTCTGTATTTGCCACAAAATGGGCTACCTCCAAGTGGTTAGCTAGCTATGTGTACACCATGCACATGGAATGAAACCACGTCTAGTGGCTTCTCAATAGAAGTATGTTTAACTACTTTACCCACTGACCGCTGCCTAGCTATGTGTGTATTTATGGTACAGTTATGCAAGAGACAAATAAACATCCATCTTCTGTACATATGCAAACATTTACTAGTATAAATTACGTAGGAGAGAAATGTATATTACAAGACAGTTCTATGACTTCATGATGAATATACGGGTAACCTTATCATGATGTAATGTACACCACTGCTTCCACGCGGTCCACACCCTTGTTTTTTTATACCAGGAAAAGCCATGCCTTATGGACTTATCTAAATTAATTTCACTAGTAAAGTTAACACATTTTAGCAACTATGCTGTTTTGGGGGGGAGCTAACATACAGATGTTATCTTCCGACTGAGTTAGATATAGTTGGCCAGAAAGCACTAGGGATTAATGTTGACAGCCAGCTTGGCAATTTCCTATTTGAAATAACTGATTTTGTCGCCCCCGTAAATGCAGAACAAATCAATTAAAACAACTGGGTAGGTTACAGAAGTAAAATACTTGTTTGTGTTGAGCAACCAAAACCAGTGCAAACACAAAGTAATTATAAGTAGACTGAAACTGCATATATGTGGATTAAGTAGATGTTGTGTGTCTTGTAATGTTTTTGTTCAGGTATCCAGAGGCAAACCCTTGAAGTTCAAGCGCTTGGAGGACTTTTTGAAGGACAGCCATAAAAAGCATCGGGATGAGACCCGTATCAGGAGAGCAGATCGTAGACCAGCACCATCCATGCCCCCTGCAAAGAACAGACTGGCCTTTGCTGTCCGCATCAGAATGTAAGGGCCTATGCACATTACGAGAGCGAGAATACAATTGTAGATGGTCTGGTGTTAGTTTGCATTATCTTTTCCATAGCATTTCTATTTACACTGGCGTGTTTGAGATGTACTATGCAGGATTGTGCGTGTCAATCAAAGAGAAATGGGTTGTTATGCTACAGGCACATGCCGTCTTGGAAGGTGGCATTTTGGGTTTTTGATATCTGCAATTTTACATTACAAAATAATCAAGCATCTCGCATCATCAATTTTTCTCGGAATATTTTCTCATAATATAAACTAGTCGTAAGTGACACCCCCGTCATAATCTCATAGTAAAAGTGCTGCAAATATGGTGGCTGAGAGCTCATACTGAGTAGATCTTGAGTTATTATTACATACTCAGTATAGTGTCTAAGTAGCTATGCACGTTCCCAATCATCTGGAATTACTGTTTGACTTTTTCAAATGTTGTCTCTGTTCAGGATCAAGGGAGTCAGTCCCAAAGTTCGGAGGGTGATTCAGATGTTACGTCTGAGACAGATCTTCAGTGGTGTCTTCGTCAAAGTAAACAAGAATTCAATGGCCATGTTGAAAATGGTTGAACCATATGTGGCATGGGGGTAAGTAACACTGGTGGTTCGTTTACAGTCTTAGTGATTCATCCTTGTATTCTTAGAACCTATGTACACTGTATTGGTTTAACGATGGTGAATCATTCTTGTTTAACAGGTTCCCCAACTTGAAATCGGTTCGTGAGCTGATCTTGAAACGAGGACAGGCCAAGATCGACAAGCGAAGGGTTGCTCTCACAGACAACACTCTAATTGAGCAGCATATGGGTATGGATCACATTTTGTATGTACAGAACTGTTAAAGGATGCCTCCTCGCTAAGACGTATTGTCTTGTGTTTTAAAACAAAAGTCTAGTAGAAGGGGAAGTAAACAAAATGTTTAAACCACAATTCAGATACATAAGATGCAACAAAACAAATTTCAGATACAGCAAAACAACAGTCTGGAGCTTTGTGTTTCATCTGTCTTTTGTTTGATCCGTATGGTCTACTTCAGAATGTATTTTTCTGCCGACTGGAATTTGTTTCTACTTTAAGTCTTTCAATTAAATGAGTCTAATTTGTTTTCTGCGGTCGTACGCTTGCCATTCAGGCCTAATAGGTTTATATTTTTGTCCCATCAAACCAAATCTTTATTCTCCATGCCTTTCAGACAGCATGCCATACATATGCCTTTTATTCAGGAGTGGTTTCTGTTTACCCACTTAACTATAAAGACCAGATTGATTTAGTGCTGCAGAGATGCTTGGCCTACCGGCATGTTCCCCCATCGCTGCTGTGATATTCCCAAGATCTGTTAGAATGACCAATTACCTTCTTGCCCTGTAATTCAGTTTGACTATATGTACAGTTTAGGAAGAGTCTAGGTAGGTCCTGTATTTTTTTTCTTGTCACAATATCGGAACCTACTGTGCATTTTAGCAATGTTTGATGCTTTAGTCTTTTAAAAAAAAAAATTATAACCTTTGCCTTTGGAAGAAAAAAACTGGCTTTATGTAATTAAGGGAAACTCCCCATGTCAACATTAGATGTGACCGAAGGGAGTCTACGGACATGATCTATACTACCTACTACTATGATCTATACTACCTACTACTACGATCTATACTACCTACTACTACGATCTATACTACCTACTACTACGATCTATACTGCCGTTTAAAATTTCTGGATCACTTAAAGGTCTGGGTTCAATGAAAACGTACATGAAATGACTGAATAGAAAATATAGCAAAATTATTTGGAAATATATTCATTATACAGTTCGATTTGGTTGAGATCTGGTGACTGTACTGACCACTCCTCCATTATAGACAGAATACCAGCTGACGGACGTTTCTCAATAGTTTTTGCATCATTTGGAGCTGTGCTTTGGGTCATTGTCCCGTTATAGGAGGAATTGGCCCCAATCCACTGGCCAACACAGGGTATTTCATTGCGAAATGTATTGATAACCTTTCTTTTTCCAGATCCCTTTTACCATGTAAAAAACCTCCCACTTTACAAGCACCAGAGCACCCCCATCACAATGCTTCCACCATGCTTGATAGATGGCGTCAAGCAGACCTCCTGCATCATTTGTGTCTGTGTTCTTTTGCCCATCATCTTTTTTGTGTATGCCCTATATCTAAAGAAGGACAGTTTTATTGCTACTTCAATCCCCAGCCAATCCAACATGTAGGATGTCATTTTATATCTTTAGTGGTGAATATCACCCACCACACTTCCATACAGTTTGAGGGCAGTCGTTGTGCGATGAAAACGGAATGTGTCTAAAATAGTATTTTTAATCCTCTCGGCTTTCAGGTAAGCATGGTATCATCTGCCTGGAGGACCTGATTCATGAGATCTACTCAGTGGGGAAGAACTTTCGTGTTGTCTCCAACTTCATATGGCCGTTCAAGCTGTCTGTGTCTCGGCACGCTGCCAGTGACAAGACGGGTCTTTTGAAGGACGTGGGCAACCCAGGACCCAGAGGGACAGACATCAACTCCATTATCAGGCAGCTCAACTGAGCGCACCCAACTGTCACGTCAGACTTGTTCCCTTGGGCTAGTGCATCTTAATGTGCATCAAGCTGTCAATACCCGGAATTGCCTTGTTTGAAATGCAAAAACAAAGAACCCTTAAGATTATTAAGGATGTAATGAATCTGTGTCTTAACACCTCTGGCTTTGAGCTGTCAGAGGTTGTCCTGGGCCTGGTTGGTTTGGAACATGTTTGGATTATGCAGGGATTAGACTGCATTGTTTATGCCCTTGAAAAATAGGGTGTTCTTACCATGTTATTGCCTTTGCAGTTTGCGTATGGCCGTTATATGGAGATGCTATTTGCATCATCACTAATATGTAGTCAGTGATGTCACTGCTTTTGTGGTGTATGTGAGATAATGTGTTTTGTTTTATTTTTAAACATTAAACTGAAATCTTTGTACTTTGGAGTGTAGTAAATGTTGCTGCATTCCCTTCTGTTAATTATCAATTGTAGCAGTTTGGTTTGAGAGATAAATGGTTAGTGCTGACGTGATTGTATTTTCTGTACAATCACTTTACACCAATTGTAGCAGTTGCGGGAATGTCTGCCCTTTTTATTAAATAATATCTTGCCACATCCAGCGCGGCCGAATACACATTACAAATCTAAACCGATGACGTCTTGTTACATGAATCAGTCAGCAAATGACACCATCGGTGACGTTTAGGAAGGTAAAAGAGCAGCATAAGTGTTTTATTCGTAAAAACGTTTTATTTTTGTACTTGTAAAAACTTCTTACAAATTTGTAAAAAAAAAAAAAAGATATGCAAACGTGCAATTACTTTTTTAGTTGTATGAAAGATTAGCATTATTGTAATCAACTTGATATTTGAATAATTACACATGCCTATGTGCATTGTTTTGTCATTAAAATCCAGCGAGACCTGTGACAAAATGTATTTTATTTCTAAATCACAGTCTGCGTTCCTACGTTTTACAGCGTTCGAGTGGAGATACCAATGAGGATTATGGCATAGTTTTTTGTGACCAATTAACTGAGTGCATTTCACTTTTTAACCACTCTTGAGTAGTAGACGCCAGTGTTTTAACTCGTAGTGAATCAGAGGAGGAAAGACATGGTCAGGATCTTCATGGTCGGCTTCTACCCCATCGTACCTTGGTTCTGGTACTATACAAGACTGTATATCTAGTTCGTTAAACGTGAAAATGCATTATACAAGTTCGAAAAACTGTTTTGATTGAAAACTATATTTATTGGAATCATAACGTGCTTAATTACTAAATGGAGAAATAGACTAGACGAATTGACATGGCTGGTTATCATTTTCAATATTTTTATACTAGAACTACCCTATTCTTTGGAGCAGAAATGTATGTAGTACAAAATAATTAAGCCTTAAATGAACCTTTTAACCAACAAACTGATATGTATAGGCCCACACTAAAATACAAAATATGAATCATACAAAGTAAATACATATCTATGTCCAAACTGTAAGTATCCATGGACATTCTAATCTCAGTTATTGAACTAGCATAGACCGTAGTTTACGTTGGAATTATTAATGAGTTGCGTAATTCCAAAAAGTTAGTTTCAAGTTTGCTAAATCTTTTTACAGCAACAAAAGTAATTCCATATTTGCAATAATTTTTACAAGTGTGCAACATCTTTTACAAATAAAAAAGTTTGTCAAACGTTACCTTTATAAATATTCCACAACCATTGGTTGATGCATGTAACGTACGAGCTGGGGAATGCAACCTGTGTGCGAAGCACCAAGAATGGGCGGTTCGTGTTGCTTAATGACCTCGTCCCTCCGTAGCATGCTGAATGAGAGACTCACGCTTCTGATCACGGTGAGATGTTTATTTGCTCTTTACCACGAAATCTGCTAGGTTCAATAAAATAAAGCCAGTGTGATGTATGCAAACGTGAGATGTTACAAGCCCTTGTGGTCATTGCACAATCTTGAAATGTTAGTACGATCGAAGTAATCTCATGCCGAAGCTCTTCAATTAAACCAAGCACGAGTTGGACGTTCTTTTCAGTGGAAGGAGGATTTGATTAATAACATAGTTTTCTAACATTCTATCAATCTCCGTTAGTTATTTTCTTGACTGAAATGTAGATACCTTATTAGCTAGCAAACTAATATGACATTCATAGATAGCGCGTGGTAGCCAATGGCTGATGACCGTGATGTCTGTATCTTATATCTGCTTCAAGGCCAGGTTGCAACATTATCAAGACTGATGCTTTTTAAAAAATTATTATCCGACTATCAAATAGCACGTGTCAATATTCGATTTCACTGGTCAACCTGGTCGATGACAGCTCATTGGTACTCAGAATGCGTCTAATTACATTGGACAAGATGTGTGGCCGTGTTGGGTGCGATGTTGTGATGGCTCCTGATCCATTACCCTTTCTTTCATGCCTTTGAGATGTCGTTTTTATTTACTCGCAGTATTATTATTGATTTGATTGGTATCCCCACGTGGTAGGGATATGTGTAAATGAAATTATACGTTCTTATTGCCGGTGTCAACTTAAATCTTTTTGTAAGTGTAGTCAAAAAACACGTTGTGATGTTTTAATGGGTGTCCTTGTAAAAAAAAAAAAAAAAAAAAAAA
>JACXGK010001482.1:0-28742 GCA_016801125.1 Novumbra hubbsi | reverse complement strand
ACGGATCCGCCACAAATCTCCAATGTCGTCCGCTATAATAATAGTGCACTTAGTTTGTGGAAGGGGATTTTTGTGGTATCTTGAAATCATTGGCACTTCTTTAGTGACGGCACTGTTCACTGTTTTCCTGAACTGAACTGGAAATCACTACTTTTACAAACATAGCAATGTTTGATGGTAAAATATACAAGCGGTATTGACGCTCAGCTGAAGAGAGGTCCGGTTGTCATGGTCTTTGTTGTATAACATAGAGCCTGTGGGCTTGTTATTGTGTGAACGGGTGGTTCTGTCCAATTATGACTGCTTGATATGACATGCACGCACAAAGTGTTTTTCCACTGACTGAAAATGGAACCTAAGCCTTTCTGTTAATTAAAGAACATCAGGGAAGAGAAGTCTAAGAGGGCCAGTTTGATTCAGCTGCCGTTGTATTTCAATATTTTTTTATAAAGAAAAAGTAATCAGGTACTTGAGATGAACCTTTTAAAAGCACAGTTGCTACGAATCAGATGTATTTCGAACCCTTTTCCTGTCAACTTATTGTCCAACGATCTCTGCCTGGACATGGTTGTTTTGCTCACAGTGCCCTAAGACAGTTAGATCTAAGCTGAGAAAATGTCTGCAGGATCACAATGACTTTATTCTACATGACGGTTTGTGTGAATGCTTGCCAAAATGTAACCACGTGCTTTAGGCCAAAGGTGGGCTTAGACCACAATAGTTTGGTAGCACCGTCTTCTCTGAAACCCACTCAATGTATGTGATTCAAAACAATTCCGGGGACTTGAAAACGACACTGGTCCTACGGTACTCAGGATGATCTTAATGCAGAACCCCGTGGATTTGATTGAGATCTAATGGTTGCCGTGCGAAGCTGCATGGATTTGTCACCGGTAAGGCCAGGATCAGTTACTGGTGATCCAGAAATGTGTGCGGAAGGTAAGTCAATACGTGATCTTTCAGACGTTGATTCAGGTTAGATCTAACTTTGTTAAATAAGCACCGTTTTAATTAGCAGGTTTTCTGAGCCTTTTAAGTGAGGATTGTACCATTGTACAGAATTACGTACAAGCACAGACTCATAGGACCTTTAGCTGTCAGAAAAAAAGGTTCCTGAAAACTCGAATCCACAGCCTCTTGCCTTTAAAGAATTCTTGATGTTCCAGCAAACATGACTGAAGGAGAATTGATAGTGTTTCAAGCTTTTTGTCTGTTTGCGTTACATTTTCCATTGAATGGGATCAAGTGTTCTAGGGTGCACAAGGTTATAGAGTTTGCACTGTCTCCGCAGCCTAACTGTCATTACCAATGATTCATGTAGAATACGTGTCCTTATCAGTCCATTCACACCTGTTCTCGTAGTGGTCATAAGTGCCTCATTAGTAGACGCCATATTGAATGTAGTTAGTTATGATTACTGATCAGTGAGTAACTAGGGTGGTGATACAGCAGCTTTATGCTGTACAGCACAAGTGTATGTGTAGTTTTCTATGTCTCTTGAATGTTTGTTAGCTTGACATGCATGTATTGTGGCCCGTCCAACCCACCACACTAAGCAAGAATATTTACGGTGAAAGAGTATTTCGTTTGAACCAGAAACCTGGACATTTTAGAGGCACAATGGAGTGTGGTGCTTGGAAATCCAATAGTAGGTTAATATATGCCGTTCTTTGGTGAGATCCTTAAAGAACTTGTTTTTCGTGTTCAATGTACCATGCAGAAAATCTGAATGATTTACAATGAAGAAAAGAATGATGTATCTTGGACCATTTTAAGATCTTTGCAAGAGCTTCTATTTGGGGTAAATCATGTGCCGTGACAGTATCTGCAGTTGATTGAACGTTGGGTTGATATTATAAAGTACTGTACATTTTAAATTAATAATTCGATTTAATATGAAACCTGCAGTGCAGGTGCTGTAATTGTAATGTGTCAAATGTTGGTGGTAGGGATTCCTATGCCATCCTCTGTTCAACATCTTCATGGTGTGCTAATCCCAGACACTGGAGTCTACTTGAACCCTACTACAGAATTCAAGACATTCTAAAGTGCCAATATTCTGCTGTGATTGTCTGGTCCCTGTTGTCAGTTTGTGATTGATTTTGACCTGTCCTACTTCTGTGTGTTTGTGTTTGGGGATTCCAGTGACAGGTCACTCCCATCTGTGTCATTGGATTTTGGGTTGAACTTGTAATTGACCAGATAGTGATCCACTCTGCCTATGTCAATCTGCTTGGCACTTGTTCCCAATTACCATTGTTATGTAGAAATGGTGTAGAGCTTTTTTATATCGGTCTTTACCATTATAAAGAGCACAGTTTTTTTTATATAGCCACATTGTGGGACCAGATCTCCTGAAACGTCTGAATGAAAGCCAAGAAATTAAGGCTTCTGACTTGTCTGTCATTTTGCATGGGCAATTAGTCGTTGAACCAAAATCATTTTTAAACCCAGAAGTCTGATATTGGCAAGGAATGTTGGTCATTTATTGTTCAAAAACATTGTCATTCAAAGCATATAGAAAATTATGGCATGTCATGTGATTTGATAGTTTTCCTACCAAAAGAGAATATAGTAACTATATTTCCATTGACTTTATTTCCATTTGTTGCAAATGGAAATATACATGTTTTTATATGTTGAATATTTCTATATGCAATACCATAAAATGTTTTGTGAATGCAAGGCAGAAGTGGTTATTTAGTTAGTATTGTCCATACTAAGATAGACAACTCTCTTCCTGTTTTTGATTAAACCATTGCAGAAGAGCAGGTATGTTGAATTCAATAGATTACTATTCTGATCAATTTCCCAAATATCTTATTTTTATGCCTAGTTATACTAGTGACCCTCTAGAAACAGGGTAGCCCTTCTTTCTCCCTGTTCACACTACAAAACAACCTCCAACTCAACCTAACAATGTTGGCAGACTACTTTTCTGCCTGACGACTGAGACTACAATCAGAGAGCATACAAAAATCAGAATACCCCAGGGTGTCACATGTTGCTGGGTACTTTACCCGATGGTGGTATGTCTTAGACTTCCTGGGTTATGGTACTATTCTTCACCATCTTCCATTGGTGTGGCGTAGTGTTTGGCTACTCTAAAATTGTATTCTAGGGCTCTCACTTCTTGCTGTAAAATTCACAAACAATCAAAACATTTCTATGGTTCCTAGAAGTTTTCAGGAAGAGTTTGTATTGACATCTGTGACTGACAAAGTGTATATTTTCTTGATAAATATTCTGTAGAATCAATTTGAGTAAGATGTTACTGAATTGATTCTTTTTACTTCATGCCTGAAATTACTTGAAGTGTATCTATAATACTACCCTGTACCACCTCTTTTCACCTGTTTAAGATGCATTTTTAGATGCCAAATATAATATATAAAAAGTGCCAAAATAATTGTTATGCAAAATGTCAATCCATATGGGTTTAGCACTGTGTTCCAGTAATGCTGAAGTCCTCTCTGAGTACACAAGGCCTATTTTGTTGCTCTGAGCCTAGCACAATAACCGGTAGTACTGGTGTCCTATGTTGGGGCTAGGTGATGCACATGTACTTAGAAAAGATGGGATGTAAAAAGATTGGTGGATGTTTAAGCCAAAACGGTAGTTTGGAATTTGCTTGAATATTAATATACACACATTTTCTTTTAGTATTTTGTTAATTGGTTCAATGATGATACAATCCCCTGAAAGTGTACAAGAACCTCACCATTAGACAATTTTCTCTGTATTCAGAAAAAAAGATTATGCTTAAAGATATGACTACTGACACAGCTTTTGACGATTGTATTATTAGTGGAAAATATGACCTAAATACTTCAAGATAATGTGAGGCAGAAAATGCCTTCTAAACTAATGTGTACTAGAAAACTGATTGGGGGAAAAAAAGAAATGTACCATATGAACTATAAATCTCTAAACCATCAACCAACCAATAGTATGAGAACAAAGTTACTAAGAGATCTGTTTAGTTCAGGGAGCAGTACATTAGGAATGTACTTTTATATAAGATGGCACTTGGTAATTTCAGAAAATAATAAATATTTTGCCTTGACAATATTTATTATTAATATTTGTCTCATTTGTATGAATTTGTACTAGTATGCCTTCCGATCAAACCAAAACATAAGCAGTTGAGTTTGGCTGTGTCTTCATATAATGTCTGCATTATTATTTTCCATCTTCCGTGTTGGTGTTGGATTCTATTCTCAAAGCAAAATGAGCTTGGTGTCCTATTTGTTTTGACAAAATGTTAACTTGTCTGTTTTCACCGCATCTTTTTGACCATACTGAACTGTGCCTGGTGAGTGAAGATTCATCTTGAACCGAGGAGGTATTTATTTGACAATCCTGGTGTGCATTATTTCCCGATGTTAATTTTTTACATTTCTATCCTTTCAAGAATAAATGTAAGTAAATGAATGGTTGTTGTATGATGCTTCTTGGTTGTTTTGACAAAACAAAAAATGATTAGACATGTTCTTTGTGAAATGGTTTGCCTTGTCCTGTCCTTATCGCTAAGTCTGGTTTGTGTTTGGTGGATGTCTGTACTATACCCACTACTGAGGGCGTATTTTGATTTTATTAAACAAACTTTAAGGGCTCGCCAGCCTTCATTTGGAGGGGAGATGGTTAGAGCCTTCTGTGTCATGCATTTTCCAATCCCAAGAGAGAGTTGTTATCACTGCATGAGTCTGTAGCCTTCGTTCTCCCTTCTCCTCCCAGCTGTTGTGTCTGGAGGGTCACGGTGACTCTGTCATTGGGTCACATGACACTCTTGTGAAGGGTCCAGCTGCAGATCTTCGGTAAATTCCAAATTAACTCCAGTGACCTTTGGCCAAGTGTCCTGAAGCTAATTAGACCGTTGCGAGTGAGTCTGCAACGCTGCAGGCTCTGCTAGCCGCTGCCTAGCGAGGTGGAATCCAAAAAGGCACGGTGTTGTTGATAAGCTTGCTCATTTCCACACACAGAAATTTGCTGGAATGCCAAATTATGACTTCTGATTCTGAAACGTGACACATTAAAAACCTAAGATGTCTTGAATTAAATGTTCAATTGTCAATGTTTATTTCTTCAGTGATGGGAGGGATTTGTTAAGTTCAAAGGTCAGGTGTGTCTCAAAGTTTCTCATTTTGTTTTAAACCCATTGCCACTGCAATGGTGTGGAAGTTACCCTTGGAGTTTTGTCAACAGCAAGTGACCATGGATCCTCTGTCCCCCAGACTCCAGCAAGGATGTAGAGGGTGGAGATTTGTTTACAATTCACAGCTTATCTCAGGTTTCTCTATACTGCCACCTACTTGGACCTTACCTTTATGACACCTCTATCCTACCAACTACTGGATGCTCATTTCTGACACCTCTATACTGCCACCTACTGCAGAGTTATGGGTCATCTCACTTTAAATTTGCACCACCTCGTTCACAAAAATGGATTGGTCCTACCAACAGTAAGCCACATGGCAGTGGCTTCTTATACAAAGCAGGCAGAGAGGCACTGTGGTATTCACTTACCCCCCATTCTAATGTTGAATTGTAACTTAAGCAGCTTTGAAAGTAATCAAGGTTTTCACAGACAATAGTGTCTCAGGTTTACAGCAAAATGTGCAAAACAATAATGAATGATTCCGTAAATTATAACCTGGGAAAAGGGGTTTCAGTAGGTAAACAATCACCAACACTGGGCAGTTGAAGAGTTGACAGACAGCCTGGCCAGATGAGTAATGCCCACCTTGAGACACACTCCACAGTATTTCGTTGCCCACACTTGATTGTGCGTTAGAGATGAGGTGAGTGGAAGTGTAGATGTGCCTGAGCAATGAGGTCCCAGTAGGAGGCAGTGTAGATGTGCCTGAGAGATTAGGTCCAAGTAGGAGACAGTGTAGATGTGCCTGAGAGATTAGGTCCCAGTAGGAGACAGTGTAGATGTGCCGGAGCAATGAGGTCCCAGTAGAAAACAGTGTAGATGTGCCTGAGAAATGAGGTCCCAGTAGGAAACAGTGTAGATGTGCCTGAGCAATGAGGTCCCAGTAGGAAACAGTGTAGAGGTGCCTGAGAGATGAGGTCCCAGTAGGAGGCAGTGTAGAGGTGCCTGAGAGATGAGGTCCCAGTAGGAGACAGTGTAGAGGTGCCTGAGCGATGAGGTCCCAGTAGGAGGCAGTGTAGAGGTGCCTGAGAGATGAGGCCTGCAGCTCCTGAGTCTACTGGCTCCTTTATCATTCTCTATTCTTTACATCTATAATCAACCTGTTCCACCAACACTTCGCCCACCCCACAGCAGTCTTCCTTTGGTTGTTAATTCAAACGGTAGACTCACACCCCCCATAATGGAACCTCAATGCTTAATGTTTTCTTTTCTTTTTTGACCTTCCCCCAAGGTGGTCAAGTTAGAAGGGAGGTGCGGTGTACTAGGAACATCTCTGACTTGCATCTCTTGGCCGTGTCCCCACATCAAGCCGTCAACCCGTCTTGTATATTAAATGCTCCATTTTCCTTGTGGTCAAATTTGTTGACTTGTACTTCCCTCCCTACTCTTCTTCCTGTTCCCGTCCTCCCTCTTCTGCTCCTTCCTCCTGGACCGAGCCCGTGACGGGAAGCTGGCAAGAGAGCTTCATAAATTCACTCGGCAATCTTTGTGTACCGCATGTAATGAGCCGAAGATACAGAAACTATGTTGATATTCCCCCGAAAACAAGAAGGGAATACGGTTCGACCCAAAAGGATACGTTTGTTTTTCGTAACCCTTCCTTTTAATACAGAAATATCGGCATCAGGGAATCCATTTCAAAGCATGTGGGTATTCCATAAATAATTAGAAGGTAATTTGTGTTCATGTATATGGGCATGCATTAAATCAAGCTTTGCTACATAGCTTCCCGCTGCTTAGCTTTACAGTACTTCATCTAGACTCCGTCACTACAGTGGGAATGCTGGAAGGTTGTGTAGTCTGTCCAACATCCTCACGTTGTTTCCCCCAAAATGGTAGTCTTCTCCTTTGCCTCTATAACCCCTGCCTTAGTAGCGCAAATCTGGCAGGTCCAAATTAGCCATTAATATGAAACAGTGGGGGCGGGGTTATCAGACCCCCCGACAGATTTATAGTTAGCCTTGAACGCTGTACCGTTTCTCGTGGACCAGAGCCCATGTAACTCAAGTGGGAGACATAACGTCCGTGGTTCTGTGGTCTCGTACATGTTGAAGCCAAAAACAAGCTGTCTGCCTGAGCATAAATACTTTAAACATTACAATGTGTTGAGACGTTACTGGTATGGAGTTCAAATTATTCTGACAGTGTTTCTCAGTAATTCTTGGTCAATTTCTGTATAAAATATGTAACTGTAAGCTCTCCAGAAGGAATGTTGGAAAAACTTCATTATGTCATAGTAATCTACATTTCCTAGGAGATTACTTTTGCCAGGTCACAAATTACACACACACTCCAAAATACTGTCCCTAAGATGACTCAACCGTATAAATCAGATAGCTCATATAAAGCCAGGACATCAATCCAATAAGTAAAGCTGCATGAATACATTCTACTCTACATTGGTCATTATTACCCAAAACTAGTACTCGGGATCCACGGATAAAAGCTGCTTGACAAGTATTCTCACAACAGTCCTCCCCTCTGCTAATCTGTCCATCCTTTCGCTCCCACCCCAATCCCTAACACAACTACAACACTAAAAATAAAACCAATCCAGTAGATAGGATAAAGATTAACTTTAATTCATTTTTAAAACAAAAAAAGCCTCTGAAATGGTCAATTGTGTTTTGAGACAACTTAAAAAGCATTGAAAACAACATACAACATTTATTGTTTTTTTTATATATTTGATCATTATTAGTACAACAAAGTATGAAAAGATATGCACTCACTTACTCCCCTCTGAACAGGTGTGTCTGTTTACTTCCCTAAATGTGAAAATACAACATGATTGTTGTCTCTAAAGTAGAATTCTTTGTGTAATCAATAGGAGTAATACAATGTGTTAAGCGAAGCAGATTGTAGATATTCTTTTCTATTGTATCTTATTCCCTTGACATTGTGGGAGTTTCAGTGTCCAGGGCATGCAATAAGATTACATTACCATTTACTACAGTTCGATCTCAGTTAGACATATTGGTACGTCACTGCTACTAGTCCTAAAGGGATTCGTCCATGTTGATCTCTGGAGTAGGGGTCAGTGGATGTGTCTCACACCCAGACGCTGGCACCTGATTGGCTGCCAGTAGCTCTCCCACACTCCCACAGTACAGCAAGGAGCGCATTGGCCACTTCTGTCAGGGCAGCAGACATTATTATGTTTTAACTGAACGTTTAGACATGAATATGTCACATAAAGAGATTATGAACAGATCAGGTTCATAAACTGTAACGACGAGGGTCGGGATTCAGGCATTTCACCTTTCAATCAACGTTCAAAAAGACACCACTCAAAGAGAAACCAATTGTATGTTGGCCAAAACAGATATTGCCACTTTGAGATGAAATCTAAGACTAAGGAAATCCAAATACAAGCACGGAGGCAGTTGTCACCGACCTTGACCGGGTGAAGGAATCCCCCTGGCCTGGGGAGTAGTGTGAGGTCAGAGAGAGCACCTCCCTGGTCCAGGGTCTCCGTAAGGTGGGCTATGTAGTCGGTGGCCAGAACCAGGACGTCCAGCTTGGAGAGCTTGGTGTCCCGGGGGACGGAGGGCAGGGCCGCCTGCAGGCTGTGGAAGGCCTGGCGGAGGCTCCGCACACGGCTCCTCTCTCTGGCCGCGTTCTTGGGGGAGTGTTGGGGCTTCGTGGTCCTGTTGGGCTGCGTCCCCCTCACACACACAGACTTCACCTGGACCAGGCAGGAGAAACACGGACACGTCGGTTCACGTCTGACGTGGTAAAACACCCCACCGTTATAAGGTGAGGATAAATGTGCCAAAGAGAAGTTCAAGATTTAGGTCGATAAGCTAACATGTGTTTCCATGCTACATCATGACGTGTGATGTT
This sequence comes from Novumbra hubbsi, assembly GCA_016801125.1. Taxonomy (NCBI): domain Eukaryota; kingdom Metazoa; phylum Chordata; class Actinopteri; order Esociformes; family Umbridae; genus Novumbra; species Novumbra hubbsi. The sequence continues at coordinate 19,738 of JACXGK010001482.1, read as the reverse complement.
AATCTAACAAATGTTGAACGTGCAGGGTTGAAATGTTGCCTAAATATGGACAGTGAAGTAGTTTTCATTAACCTAAACTGAAGTTTCTACACAGTAGCTAAGAATCTGTCTACTTTTCCACTACTTACAATCGACATGTCTGCCCATAGGTCAACTGTATTTTGCCAGGTTTCGGAGAAATGCAACTCACCCACTTCTTAGGATCCCCGCGAGTGGACTGTTGGCGTCCAGGTTGCAGGAGTGGATCCATCCTGGTCTGCTCCGCTGGGGCGGAACCAGGATTCTCTAGCCGCCTCTCAGACATGGAGGCTTTAGGAACCAGGCCAACAAAATGAAGAATAACCGCCCCTAAACATACAACAGACACCCAGCCACCCAACAGAGACCCAGAGACGACAGCCTCACAGCCCCTTTAACACACCCAGCCACGCCACCGAAGACCAAAGGAGACCCAGAGACGGCAGCTCCACAGCCCCTCTAACACACCCAGCCACCCCACCGAAGACCAAAGGAGACCCAGAGACGGCAGCTCCACAGCCCCTCTAACACACCCAGCCACCCCACCGAAGACCAAAGGAGACCCAGAGACGGCAGCTCCACAGCCCCTCTAACACACCCAGCCACGCCACCGAAGACCAAAGGAGACCCAGAGACGGCAGCTCCACAGCCCCTTTAACACACCCGGCCACCCCACCGAAGACCAAAGGAGACCCAGAGACGGCAGCTCCACAGCCCCTCTAACAACCCCCGGTCACAGCGTCTCAGCTACACGTTATGGTCCTCCGTTCTCCTACTTCAGCCATCCCTCTCTGTCTCTCGTTCCTTCCCTTTGACTTATCTGGTGAGGTAATGCAGGGATCTTCAAGCGGCCCTTATCTTCCCCGCCCCCCCCACTCCTCCCCCGGGTGTGCTCTGCCAAGGGGAGCAGCATCAGGGGAGTGGTGGGGTGTCCCGGGGCACGACCCAGGGCTTGGGAAACACTCGGACCAGAGTGCAGCTGGAGGAACCTCGTCCCTGGCATGATGGAGAAGTAGGAGGATGGCACTAACATTTGGCACGATCATCCTGCTTGGCACACAACCTTAAGTCAGGATCAAGTCCCACATGTTTTAGATGAGACGCCAGAAACGTCAGCAGAAAGACGGTACAATCATTTTCTTTAAATGTTTTAATAATATGATTTGCTCGGGCAAGATGTACAAATCAGTATATCGTAGCATCAGAAATACAAAGTGCTTCTTGTGGAATGATATTATTTTGTAAATAAGAACAGAACTGGTGAGTAAAATACACATTTTACTTTCTGGCAACTACTGCAAATGTGTTCATTTCATAAACACTCAGGCATGAATTTTGCAAGTAAGCAGAAAGAAAAACGTTATCGTGTAAATAAACAGGCCTTTTCAGCCAGTGTTCTCTAGTTTATTACTTAGGATTTTTTTTTTGCAGTTGTTACATCTAATATTTTCTCAGAATTTTGTCCCTTTTGAATTTCCAAACTAGAAAGTCAATCAAAAACTTTAAATTAGAATTGGGTTTACCAGAATTGTGATGGAATCTTTCCAAAACTAAGACATTTTACAGGTTTGAATTAGCTTTGGGTAGATCTGTTTGTATGGTCTTGCTAACTTATATTATCATCATTATCATGCCAAAATGGCACAAACACACCTAGGACCTTGCTAATATGCCCATGGAATATATATGGTATATATATACATATATAAAGGCAGCTACGGTATACGTGTTTGTCAGCAAGTCACTTCTGGCACATGCCATAACTATCATAACACTAGCGCTCGCTGACCTAGCATTTGGTGATGTTTAGTAAACAGGAAAGGCAGATGTGCAGACTAAAACATCACTTCTTCCTCTTCTCCAGTGTCTCTGTGAAGTTCTGGATGTCCTGGGCCATGAGTTGTGGCTCCTCCATGGCGGCAAAGTGTCCTCCTTGGGCCATGGGGGTGAAAGTCTTCAGCTCGCGGTACTTCTGCTGAACCCAGAGCTTGGGGGTGTGAATCAGCTCGTTGGGGAAACAGGCAAAACCAGTGGGCACGTGCACTGGCATCCTGGGTAGAGAGAACGTATACAAGTCTTTTTGTTTGTCTTTTATTTTTGTCATTTATGTCTGAATGTGGAGTGCCTCATGCCATCTTACATATTACTTATCACATACATGAATATTAACTAATAATATAGTATAATTAACTAATACTTAGCACACACAGATGATATAGTTCTTCTCTTGATTATAATGTACGTAGTAGACATTACATAGCTTTTACAAAGAACGTACTTGGAGTGTGGCTGGTGAAGACCCTTGCTAAAGTTCTCCTTGTAGAAGCGCATGGAGGAGATGATGCATCCGGATGTCCAGTAGATCATCACGTTAGTGAGCAGGTCATCCAGACTGAACTTCCTGCAAGGCAACATTTAGGTGATCAGAAAAACGACATCTCAAGCATGTGAAGAAGCCATCGTAGTGTACACCACAGGCTGTGGATGAGGTTGTAACCTTGTCAGTCCCCCATCATCCAGGTTCCTGAAGTCATGATCCGTCCAAGTGGAGAACTTCTCCAAGATATAGGCTGCCAGACCCACCGGGGAATCATTCAACCCTCGCCCTACGGAGAGATACACAAAACCATGTATGATACAGCACTGTTTCTGTGTCCTGGTTGTGGTCCACATCAAGGCCCCCTTGAATTGGTTCTCTTACCCACAGTGTCAGGCTTGGTGGCCTGGATGTGCATATATCCTGACTCCTTGACGGTCTCCACCACTAGGTTCTGAAAAACTGGATAAATGCGCTGGATGTCATGCTCATGGAAGCCAAACAGCTTGGGAAAACGCCGGCCCAGTATTATAGAGAGGACCGTGAGCAGGCCCGACTTGGAGGGGGGAGCAAAGTTCAGGTGCAAGCCTTTGATTACTCTGGGGCAACAGAACCAGAGGGCACAGATCAAAAACACAGACATGTTTGGCTTTTTGACTTCACAGATTATACGTTATACAAAAACCACAAACAGTAGGATACATTGCAAACAGTAATCGCATTAATGATGACCCAAAGCTAACATTAGACCAAGACTGCCCGAAGTATTGGATCTTATGGACAATAAATAACTAAAAGTTATTGTCAAAGTTGTGCAACTCAATATTGAGACCCTGGATTCCACATTAAGTAGTACATCTTTTGGCCAAAATGACTGCAATCGAGTTACATTCTAAAGCCATGATGAGCTTCCTGCTTCACTTCACTGGCAGTTTGAACCAGTCTTCTTGTGTAAACTGCACTAGTTCTACAAAGGGTTTTAATAGGATTTACATCTGTACTGCTTGCCACTTCAAAACAGTCAGTTTACGTATTGGAAAAATAGGAACGTCAAGGTCTCTGGGGAAGTACTTAATCTTGTGGCCGACCTCCTTTTTCTCAATTTCAACTGGTTGAATGTGTGATGCTCTAATTATCGGAAATAAAGTACATGGGTACCAATACTTTTGTTGAAGACTATGTCAGTCTGTCTTACTGGGGCTCCAGCTGGGCCATGTTGGTGGTGACTATCCATCCCCAGTCTCCCCCGTGAGCATAGAACTGATTACTATGTCAGTCTGTCTTACTGGGGCTCCAGCTGGGCCATGTTGGTGGTGACTAGCCATCCCCAGTCTCCCCCGTGAGCATAGAACTGATTACTATGTCAGTCTGTCTTACTGGGGCTCCAGCTGGGCCATGTTGGTGGTGACTAGCCATCCCCAGTCTCCCCCGTGAGCATAGAACTGCTGGAAACCCAGTCTCTTCATCAGCTTGTGAAACACACGGGCCGCACAAACCGAGTCAAAACCTGAAACATAAACAGACCAAAAAAAAAAGTATCCTAGTTTAAAGTTCCACCTGCAGACATGGGCATTTGTGTGACCATCGACCCCCCCCCCGGCCAGGCTTCTCACCGCTGACCTTTCTTATGCGGCGCCTCGGAGAAGCCGTATCCGGGGATGGAGGGACACACCACCTCAAACACAGTGTGGTCTGGGTTGGAGGGTTCAGTCAGGTGTGGAATCATCCCGTAGAACTCGTAGAAGGAGCCGGGCCAGCCATGCACCATGAGCAGGGGCACAGCGACCACGCCCTCGGGTAGGTTGGTGGGCCGCGCGTGGACGTAGTGGACGTCAATGCCTGGCATGTGGGGCGCAGGACACTGGCGTTACCGAACCGCAAGAGAAGTACTAGTGACTCAAATTGTTCCCGTTTCCCTGCGCAGAGTTTTGCCGTAGTCTTTTATTTTAAGCCAACTTGCTTGTTCGGTTTCTTGTTGTTCTAAGTTTCTATCAAGTACCACATAACTGATCGCTCTACTTCACCTTCAATGTTGGTTTTGAAGTGTGGATAATTGTTCAGCTTCTCCACCTGTCTCCTCCAGTCAAAGTCATGCCTCCAGTAGGAGACCACCTTCTGCAGATAGTGGGAGTTGAAGCCATAGTTGAATTGGCTGTCCTCTAAAGAAGGAACGGGTCGGGTCTGATCTAATCTCCTGTATAGGTCCTGTGGGGGGGGGGGGCATTGAATAAGAGGATCAGATCATCTTCGTTTAATCATCATACATGAGTCTTAACTCAAGTTTCGCTATCGTACAGGCTAACAATCCCTCTCCTCATCTCACCTCCAACTCTTCGTCGTCTGTCCGGACGGTGTAGGGCCGAATGCTGACATCTTCTTCCCTCTCTGAGGGAGACCCCACGCCCCACCAGCCATCCTCACTCTTAAGCTGATGCCTCTTACTCCTCTGCACCAGAAAGTAGATTATTCCTCCCAACACCAGGGCTAGCAGAACCTCTGTAAACATGGCACTGCCTTCTGGGGTATCCAATGGACAGAAGACAAGTCAGGGATGGTACAATGTCCTTTATAACGTTGACATTCACTGTCCCTGTGTGCTAAACAGTGAAGTATTCACCATTCACTGCCCCTATGTGCTAATTAGTGAAGTATTCACTAATTACTATTTGCAAAGTATTAAAGTGGCCAACATTTAGTTGTTGCATTTGGTTTATAGTAAACACATTTGGCAATGGATATAAGCTATGGTTACCAGCACCATGGACATACACAGACATTCACTAAGCCTAAAACAAATTGCCCCAGAAAAAGATGGTTTAATTGCACAGAGGTTTGCAGAAAATGTGGAATATAGAACAAAGTGTCACTGTTGTTGCACATAGCTCTGTTCTGAAAGGATTAGGTGAAGAATGGAGTGGACAAGGCCCCATAGTCACAATTCACCAAGGCCAAAATGCATGACCAAGCTTTTCTCCAGCTGGCCTCGGATACCACAACAACTTTCCTAAGAGGGTTTTGAATCAGATATATTTGTGAATATAACTTTATTGACAGAGGTGGAACTGACATGACACTTTGATTTTTGGATTACATGCTGTAAAAGTTCTCTCTATGAAGGACCAGACTAAGTTTTTTTCTGGAACCAGCTGATGGCAACAAAAGGTTATGAGAGCTGACAGGCTGCATTATAAAATGCCTAGGGCAACACGTTTCTAATGTTGGGAGATGGCAAGCATAGCAATTTAATATCTGGGTGTCAGATTTTGATTTGCTAGTGAATAAAATAATTATAATATCAAATACAGCAAATGTTTTCTTACAAATTCCTCACTGACTATCCCAATCTAAATACTGTATTCTGATCATTGGAATTGCAAATACTGTTTAAAGTCTATTCAAAGCTGAATCCTTAAAGATGAGTCAGGACAGTTGGTTACGCAAAGATCAGCAGTGCCAAAATCAAACCAAGCACTAAATGTGAACAAAAACCGACTCGTGACAATTTCTCAAATAACCTTAAAACGAACATGATACTATTTAGTTTGCAATTATGTATTCTAGCCTTCAATCAATTTCTATTCACGCACCAGGCCGTCATCTCATAACGAGAATCGAAACTTCACATATTTGTTTGGGATTGAAGTTCAACATTGTTTCATTAAATATTATACATTACGTAAATTGGCCCAACGAGGTATGAGGGAATAAAGATGAATACATAAAGGATAGCCAATACATTTCGACAAAGAAACTTCGAGCTAGCTAAAAGCAAGAGCAGTAACCCCTACCTTCTGCTGGTATCTCGATTTGTAAGATGCAGTGATTTACCCTCTGGCACAGTTTCTAGTGTCAAAATCGGTCGAAGTACAAACCCGTTGCTTCATGGGAGATGTAGTTTTACTGGTTAAGCCCATAAACTAAATAGCAATTTTTCTGTCGCACTCCTGTATTTACAATGTCATAAATCCTAAACTATGAAGGCATTTTTGGGACTTAAATAATTATATACACCATGAAATAATTCAATAAAAATAAATATATATAATTTAAGTGATTAATAAAATAATATAGAACATGTATCATATTTACAGGTGATTTCATAATTCACAATTTATTAATTTCATGGTTGCAGTCATTGTGAAATCTGTCATTATTGAATCTGAATCTGTCACTTTCACCCATCAAGGTTGGAAGGGCAGGCTGAACCAAATACTGTTCTTTAACTGGTGCACTTCATTCTGTGGGGCTTACGCATGAACATGGCAGCACCGGGTGACTTGGTGAGGAAGATGCTTTCTACTGCAGATAAATTTAAAACTACAGAAGACATTCCAATCTTCAGAGACATTGTCAAAGAGGTTGCAGAACAATTCTGGAGTCCTGCCAGGCCAGGACATAGATGAAATTGTATTAGAAAACACTGAAGAACTTCAACAAAGGAGTGTCACACACTGAGAGCTCCGATTGCAATGTTGATGGCCCTGGACATTAAATCAATTCAACCGGAATGTTGAATAATGGGCGTCCAGATTGTAATAGCACAATGTAATGTGCTGTGCCCCCACATGCACTCCCGACAACATCTGGGCATGCTCCTGATGAGACGGCGGATGGTTTGCTGGGAGATCTCCTACCAGACCTGGAACAGGGCATCAGTGAGCTCCTGGGCAGTTTGTGATGCTACTTGGGGGCGTCAGACATACAGATACATAACGTCCAAGGAGGTTGCACGTTGCTGGGCTGTGAGCACAGCTCCCACTAAAGGATGTCGCACCTTCACGGAGTCCGTTTCTGACAGTTGGGTCAGTAACATGCACACCAGTAGCCACAATCGCCTATGCTTCCTAACTGTAAATCATTTTAGGTAGAGCACACTCATAAAAAAATGGTTGGTACTTTAATAAAAGGTAAAAAAAAAAAAAAAAAAAGACTTGCAGTTTAATACAAGTATACCATCAAAAAATATTTCAATTGTTGTAGCATTGTTTGTCTGCTGGTGTAACTGCACCAATCCATTAGAGCAGGGGTCTCCAAACCGTTCCACGGAGGGCCGAGTGTCTGCAGGTTTTAGTTTTTTCCTGTAAATTGGTTCCAGGTTCAGACCTAAATAACCAGATGAGGGTAGACCTAACCAATCAGTGACATAATTAATCAATCAAGTACAAGGTGAGAGTGAAAACCTGCAGACACTCAGCCCTCCGTGGAACGGTTTGGAGACCCCTGCATTAGAGAAAAAAGTACTCACCTTGTTTTAAGTAAGTTAATGTCAATGACCACAGAAGAGATATTGCAAATGTACCATTCAATGGATCAACACTTTTTTTACAGTCATTGAGAGAGATGCTGGCCATCATGTTGCAAACAAACATTTATTGAGTAAACAGAATTAGCAAAGTGGACTAAATTGCATTGGAGGTTCTTTAAAATATTCTGTGTCGAAATCCAACTGGCCATCTTCATTCATGTTCACTTCAACATGGTAATGAACACTTCCCCATGCGGAAATAAAAAATGAAAAACCTAAAATACAAAATGAAAACCTAACCATTTACGCAAATGCATGCGTGTCTCCAACCGATTTTAGTCCATCTTTAAACTGAAAATAAATAAAAGCTCTTTAAAAGAGCTCCAGCAAATCCCCCTTAAGAGCAGCAACAGTCATGCTCCCCATTCAATTTTTGATTCCCACCAACCTTCCAAATTCCTCCAACCTATCCCATCCATTCCCGCTCTCCCATGATCCAATGTCTCATTCCAGTTCACTTCTCTTCAATTGTTTGTGCCACTGAAACACCACAGTTCAGACTCACAAAAGAGTTTACAAAACTAACGGTAAAGATCTCAGTCCGTTTCCATGGCTCCGCTTTCCTTGGACACCATAAGCCTCATCAGTTTGCCATGCAGTTTCTCAATCTTTTTCACATCTTGGGCCTGGTCTGTTTTGTATTGTAAACACTGCAACGGAAGAAAGATGTGGAATGCAGGGTAATATAATAGTTTGTAAGATGCCAACAGAAGTACACATTTTAATCAAAGGGAGAACACGGTCTTCTCTCAAACTTACCACTGCATCATCAGTGACTTTAATGCAAAGGTTACCATCACAGTGTCTGTATTTAAGAACGACCCTGACCTGTACCAAAAGGGAGAAAAAAACATGTAGCTAGACCAGCTTGTGTAAAACAAAATGTAATTAAAACAATATGAAACTGTTAGGTCACACGTAACTAAGGCTGATTATATTATGCAACCTGTAATATCATTTTCTATTTCACTTTTGCCACCATAGCTATCCTTATCACCAGTACTATACTGCAACCCGTTTGACTAACAGCTGGCTTCAAGTTACGTTACTGCTTGAAAACGGCTAACTAACAACGTGATAGTTGCGTTATCCTACCTCTCTATTCTTTATATCACTCTTAACAGTGATGGTTATTATGGGCCATCACAATTACTTATACTGTGTAATAGCGATTTTCGAATAAATTGTGTTAGCTAGCTTCAGTTAGCTAGATATCTTCTTCAACATAAAAAGCAGCTAGCAATGAAGATTTCATGCTTGCATTTAACAGAAAATGTCGTAGTTACTGTACCTTCATTGGATCTGTCAAATATAGTTTTTCTGCTGCTCGTGCAAACTCTTCCCAAGTTTGAAAATAAGGCATAATAATTGTAAATAAGATTTAAAATATAAGAAAAAAATGTTTAAATCAGTCTGTAGGCTTTGCTAACTTCTTAAAAACCACATCAGCGTACCACCAGGTAGAAAAGACCGATGTATACCAACGTCTGCGATTGGAGGAAAGATGTGATTACCAATCACAGAGCACAATACTAGGGAGTTCAAGGCATGTCGTAATTGTAGCAAAGATTATACAAGTCTACGAGACTTAATACTCACCCGGAGAAAATACGTGAGTAGATGGACGAATGGATACATTGTTATTTAATAAGATAACACGATGCAAGCGATTATTTTGTATACTATACTTTTATACCCAAACCGAAAATATTACATTTTACACCCACATAAATAATATTGATTCTCAAACCTTCCATAACAAAGCCTTCAGTTAACAGACAGAATAACCTAGACAAGAGCCTCCTATACTAGCTGGTTTTGGGGTTCTTCTCACAAACTCACACATATCCCATTGAGTCCCAGGTGGACTACCCAGTTATACCCAACCAAAACATTTGTATATACTATATACTATATAATGTGTATAAATGTGTACATACTGCAAATAATCAAGCAAATAAACAGAGCAGATTGGTATGTTTGCAGAGATTATACTGTGGCAGATTGCCAGGTCACTGTGGCTGACCCAAAAGTAAGAATTATTTTTGTATGTAAAGACTAAGTGAGCATTGCCTGGCTTTGAAGGCATACAAGAAAAGGCAAGGTTTCTGCACACAGTTAAGAAAATGATCCTAACCTGCAAAATGTATGACCACATTAAAAATCCTTAGTTTTCACAGTTAACACAGACCAGTAAGGAAGCGAGCAAAACAAAACAAACACTGATGCACTGCCTAAACATTTAAAATGCTTTTTCCTTTTCAAAATTTTGTTTGTAATTTTTGGTTATGTGTATTTAATCTTTCATATTTTAATGCCAATGAAGCCATTAACTAGAATTTGATGAATATACAATTACCCAAGACGGCCTTCGCAAAGTAGCCAGTAGATGGCAGTAAGATTTTATTTTCAAGAGTGCCAAAACGCTCTAAGGAAATGCACTAAACAGTAATGAATTAGGACACAATCTGCTGTGCCTGCTACAACCATTGGGGTGTTAGGGCAGACAGGAGCTTTGAATGGGCTGAGCCGGAGCTTCCTTCCCCTAATGGTGGGACTAAAGTCTTCTGACGATGTTCGTTAGCTCATTATTGAACATATTATTTACTATTTATTATTACTACAAACAAAATATGTTTCCAAATTTAATGGAGTAGAAAAATGTTGCCTAGTCTTCTTTCCTCGTTATATTGGGCATTAGGCATACAGTATGTGACAGGTCTGAAAAACATATCACATATTCTATTAATGTTTAGCATTAACATTACCCCTGTCTCATTGGCTACTGACATGTCAGATATGTCACTAGTGTCCGGCTTTAGTTATGGTGACATCACTGTGGCATATTCTTTCACCACACCGCAATATATAGATCAGATTGATGGATGACAGTGACAGGCCTGTGTGCCTTATTTAACCTAGTCACAAGTCACGTAGTCTGGCCACCTGTGGCAGAATATTATGACCTCTGTCACCGTAACAACCACATATGCAACCTCATGTTTTAGTAAGATTAAAATAAAAAAGAGAAATAAAAAACATAGGCAAATCCTGATCATGCTCCATAACCTAATTCAATTACAGCGAGTGTGTGATTGCAGCTAACACAGACATGAAGTTTGAATAAAAAATAAATTTACATCCGGTTGTAAATACATAATCGCACACCAATTTTGCTTACAAAACTGTCCTCCATAAATGTTCAGTAATTAACAAAAAAAGGTGGCACTTGCACATCTCTGTGTTTGGTTTATAATATTCAAGGGGGTGTGGCTACTTATTTTTTGCACGTCTCAACGTACCTCACGTAGTTGAGAAAAGCTTTGCGTCAATGTTGTAGCTGTAGAGAGACTGGTATCCCAGCGGCACGCTGCCGCTACATGAAACGACTGGAGTCTCGGCTGCGAAACCATTTACTTTTCGCTTCTTTTCTTTCATTAGACTATAATAAACGGTGGCGCGATGCACTAGATCATGTAAGGTAACGTTTTTTTTACATTTTCATTTTTATTTTTTTTTACTTTACTCGAAGGAGCACAGCTGTGAACCTCTTTCATCCCGCAGCGTTCCATTAATATTCTTTTGTGGCATATTCAAATGCGAACTTTCTGAAAACTATTGCAAAATACGTCATTAATCAAATAATATATTTGAAGCCTTTGGACGAAGAGACTATTTCAAGCCTGTGATAGTCATCATGAGGTGAGTAATGGATCGGTCTTAATAAACTGAAATGTTAATTATGGAAAAATGTAGTTAAATACACAAGGTTAACTTTTACTTAAACTATATTCAGTGAACTTTCTATTCGGATACTTTTCATTTGGTTATGTTGAGTTTAAAATGTTCTTGCGCAAAATGGTGTTGTATTCCACATAGGACCTATAGCAATGATACTGCAGCACTTGGGTTGTTGTCTTCTTGCATATCAAATAGCACATGCAGTGCCCAATTGTCCTATCAGTAATTGCTCATTACGGAGCTAACTGAAAACACAAATTATTGTGGAGTTATGTCACGCCACCCTCAAGAAACATTTGCATAGTTGTTGCAATGCAGTAACACGCAGAAGCAATAACCGCACATTGAATAGTAAAATCTTGGCCCATGTTCTTTAAGTTACATAGTCATTTCAACCAATTTGATGTCTATTTGGTCGTATAGCAGTCAATCCAGATTTCCCTTGCATATTGACACAATGTACTGGTGGAATTGTAACTTGTATGCTACGTGCAATGGGTTTTAATTCCGAGTGCATTTCTTTGCTTGTTCGACATCATTCCTCGGATTATCTACGACGATAATGACCTATGACTTACTTGATTCCATGCTTACTTGATGCTAAATTAAACAGTTTTTCGTATATGTTTACAACAAGACCGGGCTATTTAAATCTATTCTGCAAGGTTCGCCCACTCACTGACTACTATACCTTGAAAAAAGACACGTATCTGCATTGAACAGTTGTCATGTTTTATGTATGATGATATAATTCGTAACTCTGTATTTTTATCTAGATTTGCACTTTCTCGGTATCTGCACCTTTGCACAATCCTCCAAAAACGTGTCTATGAAATAATATAAAAAGTCCAAGTACTTTGGAGTTTTTAATTCAGAAACGAATATCCTTTTAAATTGGACAATTGACTAAAAGTTAATTGGGAAAATTGACACCCGACAAACAATTACACAAGCCTGTGGCCAAAATAACGTAAATCGGGTGCTTCCTATAATCATGATTGGTGAAGAGTTTCCTGCTCCTTTATGCTGGAGGTTTGGCCCACTCTTCTGGCACAATTTGCTCCAACTCTCACAGATTTGAAGGGTCCCTCCCAACTGCTGTGTGCTAGTTTTAAATATAGGGTTTCGATCTGAAATAATTTCTGACCACTTTAGAACAGTCCAGTGTTCAGTCTTTAATCATTCATGGTCACTTTTTAAAGTGTGTTTTGGTAAATCTCCTGCAGAATGTGCTATGGCCTTTGACTGGGACCCAGCTTTCTAAAACTGATTTTGTAATTTCACTCGAAATTGCTTTGTATCCTAATGTCATGGTTTGCATTTTAGTCATTTGGCAGACATTAATTAATTTCAAGTGCATTAATTTTAATTGAGATGGTTGAAACAACCACACAGTTTAGTACAAAGTGCATACTAATTAATTAATTATTTATTGCCGAGTTCAGTGCTGGGAAGACCATACAAATAATAAACATACAATAAAAATCAAGCACAAAAGCTGTGGCAGTGGTACTGTTTTAAGTACTCAAAGCTGACTTTTCAGATTTGTAGAGACCCTGCTATACCCTAGCATACAAGGAAAGCTGGTACCACCAATGAGATAACAGGTCAGAAGAGTTTTGACTGCATGAAACAGAAACTACCCCTTAGAGGTGGGTAAGCCAAAAGCCAGTGTGGCTGAATGAATGAAAGTAGTCTGGGACCATAGCCTTGAGGTTGATTCCAGCTTCTACTAGAAGCCAGTGTACCGTGCTAAGAAGCACTCTACTCTGGATAAACCTGAATTCTGAATGAGTTGCATGGGTTTAGAAAGTGTGAATGGTGCCATTATCACTTCCAAGGCACCCAGTTCCTGAGGCAGCAAAGCAACCCAAAAACATAACTAAACCTCTTCTATGTTTAGCTGTGGGGAAGGTGTTCTTTTCTTTTAAGTCTTCATTTAGTTTTCTGTAAACTTAGAGTTGGTGTGCTTTACCAAAAATCTCTAACTAGGCCTCGTCTGTTCACAGGATATTGTCACAGAATGTTTATGACGTGTTCAGGTGTCTTTTGGCAAATTCCATTCAGGATTTATTACATTTCCCTCCCAGTAGTAGGTCATCCCAAGTGTCCCGGCATACAAACCTTTTGATTAGGTTAGTGACAGATGGCGCTAAACTGTCAACTTATGTCTGAAGGTCATCTTATTCAAACTCCTTTGCTGTTCTCTTGTAGCCACATCCAGGGAAATTGGCTACAGTGGCAATGGCCTGGAATGTCAAGGTCTCAGGTTGTACTTGTAACCGTGAGCTTAACTTGTCTGACCTTATCAGACAATTCTCTGGTTTTCCTTCTTTTCTCAATGTTTACTGTGCTATTTGCAGTAAAACCAAACTGAAGAATATGTCATTTTCTCTATTCAAACTGTTTAAATTTGTGTTTTAATAATCACCTCCTTGAACTCTAGTTGTTTGTAAATACTGTAGGTGCCAGTTATATGGAATTAGAAGTTAGCGAAAGCCTTGTTTGTAGTGCAGCACTGTTCTCCATGTACATCTGCATTTGGGAGTTGACGTCACCGACCGACTTTCAGAATCTCAGAATTTCTTTCTCGCTGACCTGAATACGTCACCGCACACGGATTCGCCAAATACTAATGCATACAGGTGCCCGTTTAATATTTAGGAGACTGTGTTGCTGAGGGACAGGGTGTGGTCAGATGTCACTTCTCTAAAGTCACCAGTTGACCCACCGGAACCGACTCAGATCAGTGTCTAAACATGGTGGGTGGGCTTCTAGCCAAATGCCTTAATGGGTCCATTTGCTGGCCTGCAGTGCCAATTCTAGGTTTTTGGCGATGGTTGAGCTGTATGGGGACGGTAAATATTAGGGTGGTCACCATCTAAATGAAGTATTCCAGTGGCAAAAACAGGTTGTTTTTAAGATGTAAATAACCAAATATAACCAACATTTGCTACCATTTGATTATTTTTAAATCCCATAACTGAAAGTAAAATAAAGAAAAACCTATGTAATCTATAACTGCCAGTGTTTCTCTATAATATAGTTCTGTATGTGTCCAGTATGAAGGATATCAGTGAAGAGAATAAGGTTTTCTTAACCCTTGGCATGAAGGTCACATTTGATATGATCTGTAAAGCTACAATCAGGACAACATACTGTTTCCACTTGCAGTATCCTGACTTGGCTGCCTAGGGAGTCGCAGGAACAGTGGAAAGGAACAGGGACTCCATGGTTAACAAGAAAATTGTTTTCTTATTGGGTACTATTTTAGCCAGGGATTGTCTCTGTACCATAAGGCAATACAGGCCCTCCCCTGTTCCCAGGAGTTTTGAGGTGAGGCTAGTCCAACTTCTTCTGTTGGATTCTTTTGATTCTGAAAGTTGGCCTTAGTTGGAGTTTCCACATCAGTCGTAGTTGACTCACCATTTATGCATGATGGATTTACTTACACACACACACACACACACACTTAAGCCTGCTGCGCTGTTACGTCAGGTCAATGTTAGCTATCTCCATTAATTTGCTTGGTCCGAGTCTTAGCAGGAATACAGTTCATTCCAACAGCATTTAAAAAAGAAAAGATCAACTTGTACTTCGTCTCTGATTCGGTGTAGCAGTTTTTGTAGTCTTCTGACTGGACAGAGTGCAACAGAAGTTCTGGTGTATTTTACTCTGCCCCTGGTGTGGTATGACAAAGCTGTTCTTTGTTTTTTATTTTGTTTACAAGACACAAAAGCCAGGCATATAAAAAAAAAAAAAAAACTAAGACAAGCACAAGATGTAGTGGAGCGTAACCTGTCAATCCCCTTTTCCCACCGCTCCTGAGTGAATTCTATTCCAATGTCCATTTCCCGCTCTCAGGCAGATTTAGCTTTGTTAGTGGAGTGCTTGTTTAATGACCGAATAACCAAATAGATCTGAGAGGTTAATCCCTTCTGTTGAGGTAGTAAAGACCATATACTCTCCCAGGGGATGGGGGGGAAGACAGAAATCTGTGAGGAGGCACAATGGAAAAAGTGAGAAGAGTATTTAGAGAACAGAGTGGGAAATACAGAAGAGGCTATTTACATACAGGTCTTAGAATGTCGTAATACCCTTTCTTACTCAGAGACCGAAAAAAGTGTCAGTTATGGACAGGGAAGACATGGTTCTTATTGATAGGGTCCATTTCCGGTGCAGAGAGATTTAAAACTATGCCTAAACTGAGACCAGATCTTAATTGTGGAATGTACCACAGGATTGCAAAACAAGGTTAAGGTGTCAGCGGACGTTACGAATGTCCGTACATGTTTGCGTTTGACCGAACTGTGACCCTCAAAACCCCAATACGTACTGGATTGTGGGGTAGGCTTACCATTTTGTGTAAAAAATGGCCACCGCGGCTCATTGAACAATGGCCGCTACCAGACGGTAAAATGCAGCTGGAATTCTATCTACCACCTTGATGATTGGAGAACGATGATTGCGTTACCTAACGGAAATATTATTAAGTGGCAGGCTGGTGTCTTTCACTGGCTGGTGGTTGACGTTTGCTATCTCAAATGGTACAGTCACCATGTGCAGAACGCTAAACCGCAGCCTGTGCCTTTAAAATTCCTCACTGATGCCATTCTAAAATTGAGCTACCACTCGGTCCTGCCTCGTGACGTGAGGCACACTTGACATTGTATCGGACCTGGTTGATAACTGAGAATCAGGCGACAGGGCGGTTTGTCATTGGAACACCCTCTGACGGCCTTTCTGAAGAGCAGGTTACGTACACGATAATGCTGAGAAATGATAGCCAATGACATGCCCCCGCCTTGTAGAGGCCTGTGTAGTGTGAAGATCACACGACTTGCATTAAGCATTTCTGATGACTGCCACGTTTGTATTAAGCCTCTGACATATTACGGTTCAGCAATGAGCCTTAAAATTGTAACCCATCATTGAGTCTGTTTGTTTGTCTTCCGCCTAATGATCCGAGGGGTTCATCAGACATACTTTCACGTTGGGTGACCAAAGTCCACAGTCATTTGTGAGTGTGAGACCTGTAATCGACATAGCTTGACCGTAAAGGATGGCTTTGTTTTATTTTCTAGATTGGTTGTCAGAAGACTGCAGAATGAGTCTTTGGAATAGTGTGCGCGAAAGACCTTATTGTGCTCCCAGGATTTCTTTTGAGGTTTTTACTGGTTTTATCACCTGCTTTTCACTCCATCTTCCCCATTTTCTCTACCAGGTAATCCAGCTCTCTCATTTCTCCTCTGTTCACCGGGAAACCCAGCCTTTCTGAGTTTTCTTTTGGCCTCTATCTGAAGTCACTTCACTGATCTCTAAAGGATTGTTCGTCTAAGTAAAGTGGACCCAGGAGAGAACTCATCACCATAGTGTTTCATCTACCAGGATTAGGGCTGGTTCACAGGAGACAAGTGACTTTGTGCAAAAATGTTACGTAACATTTAATCTACTGATTAAAACATTTTGGCCTCTTGTGTTTTGCCCCCCTGCTTTTTGTGTGGTGTTTGTTAAATGGATTTAGGTTAGTTACTGCATATATGTTTATCTGCTAGGGTAAATTTGTATTTTCTTTTGTCATTGCTGAATGATGCCACTGTTTTATTTGATGTGATTTTGTTGATTTTATTATTGATTGCATACCAACTGGCAATTTTAACGTGTTAGATCATTCAGAAGATACTGAATAAATACAATTTGATTTCTTCCATTCTGGTGCCTTGATCTTCTACCTTCTCAAGGAAACCCAGGACATTTAACTTTGAAGCCCTGAACAGCCACATCTGATTGACTAATCAAGGATTTGAGGAGTATTTGATTTTCATTTATTGTGCTAGCTCTGTAATGGATAAAATAAATGGAAGAAGGCTGGGTGTCCCTGTGGAGGGGGTTAAACACAAATATACATGCTACAATTCTGAGGATTTTCCTGCATGACTGCTGGAAGTTACGCCAGTCTGAGAACATTAATTGAGATGTGGATTGGATGCATAAACGGAAACCATTGCTTTGTACAGCTTCCTCTGCATGTAAATTGTGAATTTTGGTGTTCATAAAGTTCCTTGTGTGTGAGATTGCTGCTCTTTCCCCTCCAGATGAGGGAGGCTTCTGCATTTATAGGCTAGCCCACATGTAAAGCCGGGTCACGCTCTCAATGGGTTCCAGCTGATTGCTCTCTGAAGCAGATGTTTTAGGTTGACACACCCACGAGTAAAGCAACATGTTGAAAATGGGTGGTTGGCTTGAATCCTTAAGTCGTGGTCCTGTAGTCGCTTATGACTTCACAATACCGGTTGTTTCGAATGATTGCAAATGGAGTCTCTGGCTAAAAGATATCAGTGAAAGATTTGAGTTGTCAGGCAACTGTGTAGATGGCCTTGTCTCACCGCTGCAACACGTTTGGCTGTTCTGGTGTGATTCTGCCTCTTTAGCTCGTAGTCGACCCAGCATTGTAGGGTGGTGGAACAATGCTCTCCCCCATGAGAAGGACTGGCCTTTCCGTGCCACGGCATCAATCAGCAACACCTCACTGCCTGCGGACCAAACCAGCCTTTTGTATTTCTGCTTCTAACAATGTATTCTGTTTCCACGGAACGGGAAGCAGGCAACTTTTGTTTAGGTCTTTTATTTTGCCAGATGCCGCAGAATTGCCATAATAGCTTCTTAATTATCAGTGCAACATAGTTTATGGTGGGATGACAATGCTGGGTCTTAGAAACCGTTAATCTTTAAATGGTCAAGTTACAGAAACCTCTGTTTATAAACAGAGTTCCGTTTATTAACGGTGCCATTTCCACCTTGAGCTATTACTGACATTGGTATGCGAGTACAAATTGACAGTGTCGCGGTGTGAAAAACGTTGACATCGTCACAATTTGTTAACCTCAGAATTCCACCCACAGTATTCCCTTTTGTTGTAATGCGTTAAAGTCGTGAGCCCTGGCCTCTGCTGTGGTGTTTGCGTGGGTGGGTCGGGTGGTAAAGGTATAAAACGTTTAAAAATATAATTCCCAGCTCTCTTCAGTCCCTCTATCGGCCATGAGCCATGGTGGCGGATATTACAAAACCAAATGTTGTTTTAATTAAAAGAAATTTGGCAATGTTTGTAAGTCTTCTATAATTTATGTATATATTGGAGATGTTTGTTGCTATTCATTAAACTATTGTCTCTTTTGGACTATTTTAGTTCCATGGGGTGATGCTGTGTGTTTTGGGTGTCTGGTGGCCAATGTTAGTTCCATGGGGTGATGCTGTGTGTTTTGGGTGTCTGGTGGCCAATGTTAGTTCCGTGGGGTAATACTGTGTGTTTTGGGTCTCTCGTTGTTAATGTTAGTTCCATGGGGGGCTGCTGTGTTTTGGGTCTCTGATGGCCAATGTTAGTTCCATGGGGGGGATGCTGTGTGTTTTGGGTGTCTGGTGGCCAATGTTAGTTCCATGAGGTGATGCTGTGTTTTGGGTGTCTTGTGGCCAATGTAAGTTCCATGGGGTGATGCTGTGTTTTGGGTGTCTGGTGGCCAATGTAAGTTCTATGGGGTAATGCTATGAATGTTGGGTCTCTAATCCAAGGGGTTAGGGTGTTTGTTCCAAGGGGTTTTGCTGTGTCGTTTTGGGTCTCTGGTTGTTCTGAATTAAGTTGTATAAAGCTTGTGCCAAGTCAACTTCTTACTCTCACTGTCAGCTGTGGGAATAAAACGGTGGAATTGGATTAACCCGGTGAAGTCAGTCATGCGAACAAGCTTAGATAGAACTCAATGGACAAACAACTCCCACTCCTCCTCAAATACCTGGGGATATTGATATCCTGTTTGGTAGCTCATCACTTTCTCGCCCACACACTCACTCTCACACTCTCTCACAAACACACACCCTCACACACACCCTCAGATACAGTGTCCAGAGTGTGTGATGGCTGATGACATTAACAGCCTGCGTCAGTGCTCAGGCAGCCTAGGTCAGGGTGACCCATGACCCCGTGCTCGCCACAATCATTTGACACATGCACAGCCAGGGCCTCCTCATTATTATTGGCCATTGCATTTCCTGTGGCGCCGGGTAGAATGTAGTAAACCGTGCACCTTTGGCCTCAGGTTGTCAACGTGTGCCATATGGTTTAATTTGCACATCTTCCTCTAAGCTGTTATTGTACTTTGCAAACTTCCACAATGGAGCATCAACACCTGTTACATGTCCTGAGAGAAAATGTCAGTTTTCTTATATGAAGAAGATCTTTTGGCGTTTTCTGTCTGCTTTTTTTCCTTCCGCTGTTTGGCGTCTGTTTTGAGGGTGTTTGCGGTAATTGTTTTGTTTGCTGCGTTGATTGCTTTGCTGTTGTGACTGCTTAGCTGGGTGTTTTATAC
>JACXGK010001481.1:42576-68947 GCA_016801125.1 Novumbra hubbsi | reverse complement strand
ACCAAACCACTGTAATGGGTCTGAATGTACCAAACCACTGTAATGGGTCTGAATGTACCAAACCACTGTAATGGAACTGAATGTACCAAACCACTGTAATGGGTCTGAATGTACCAAACCACTGTAATGGGTCTGAATGTACCAAACCACTGTAATGGGGCTGAATGGACCAAACCACTGTAATGGGTCTGAATGGACCAAACCACTGTAATGGGTCTGAATGTACCAAACCACTGTAATGGGTCTGAATGTACCAAACCACTGTAATGGGTCTGAATGTACCAAACCACTGTAATGTGTCTGAATGTACCTTGCTATGCTGGGACTTAGAATAATGAAAGAAGAAGGGATTGAACTCCAACAGGCACTCCTTTTTAACTTCATACAGGCCGTGGCCAGAAACACCTGGCTTCCTACAAGAGGAAAAAACTGTCAGTGAATGAGCTCCTTAAACATTTTCAGGGGGAAACAAAACAGTGATAAAAACATCCAATATTCCTACTGTCACGGTCAAGACGATCTCAGCCAAGTTGCACTTACTTGAAAGTGGCGACTTTTGGGATGACGTTCTCCAGGCCAGTTTCATGGCTCTCCTGCAGACAAAGACAGTACATTGCAGCAGTTTACTATGGGTGAAGGAGAGGCATTGGTACCGGCGCTGTAGAGGTGCGGTGCTCACGTTCTCCGGCAGGCCCTTGACCAGGCTGCTGTGAGCCATGGGCCCGATGCAGAGCAGGTGGATCACCTCTCTCCTCATCACGTCCTCTTTGGTCACCTGACTGACCCCTGGGACATACCTCTCCCCTGGGAGGGCGACACCCACAAGGAAACACCCCTCAACATGCATGCCGGGGTAACGGCCAACACGAGGCCACTTAACAGTTCCTTAACTCCGTTGAAATGAGGACGTACCGACAACCATGATGATGACGAAGAGCATCTCCTCCGTTAACCGGTTCCCCTGTTTCAGCAGTTCCTGCCACAAAGGACTGGTCTTTTATGAACTGCCAACATTACTCCTTTGAACCAATTGTAGGTGGTCTTTCTTACTTGGTCTTTGCTAGAATGATTTCCATTAAAAACATCAAAGAGTTCGAATCGCTGCAGGATCAGCATGATGAAGTGATTGGGGTCCATTTTAGAAGCAGCGATCTGTAAACGTTTTCAAAGAAGACAACGGATGAATAAGTAGACAGGCAGAATTGGTAGATTGAGGAGAGCGAAGGACAATATGGCGGCTGTTGAATACTGACCTGTAACATGACGACATCCTTGTCAAACATTTCATCCCTGCATTTCACATCCTGATAATAATACACCTGGAAATGTAGAAAAGCCATACATTGAAACACACACTGGCATGAAAGCCGTCCCAAACTAGAAGCCGAATCCCGGACGCGGCGAAGACCCGGTGAGATCCCCAAGCGCCTCTCACCTGGCTGACGAGCGAGAGGCCGTTCCGGCGCCACATCTCCGCCGACACCTGGGCAGCCAGCACCACGCAGCGCAGAGGGTGCTCCGCCCACAGGGGGAAGTCACAGCTGTCCTGCAACACAGACGGCCCTGTGATCTAACGCCACCCATTGGGGGAGAGACTGCCCAGTACACAACCAGCTGACCTGCTGGGGAACCTTTACAGCCCCTCCGGACTGACACTACAGAAGGAGAAGATGAATTCAAGATTGAAAGTTTCGCTTGTCACAAATACGTACTGGATCCATGTATTCGTGGAGACTTCTGATGGCCCCTGTGCTGCACAGCTGGACGTACAGGCCTGTAGGTCAGAAGGAACAGCCATCAGAGGTTCAACGTCCATACGCACAAGAACGCTGGACACAAAGTCTTACGACAGCATAGCCAATAGGCATGACGTTTCCCCCAACATAACAGCACCCAATGAAATAGCCCAAATTCTGGCCCAACAGAAGAGCGCTGTCCTTGGGCACATGATTCCCCTCACCAGCCAGGGCCCTGGAGATGGGCAGGTGTATGCTGACTGGCTCCTGGGACACCTTGTAGGGGCGTACATGGAGGATGTGTTTGCACATGTAGTAGTCCATGGGCTCGCTGTGAAAAGGTTGGTTGTTGCAGCGCATCAGGGCCCCGTGGCACTCCTTGAAGGATAGGAGGAGAACTCGTTCCTGAGGGGGGAAGCACCATATTTGCTTATTTACAGGAGAACTCGTTCATGAGGGGGGAGGCACCATGTTTACTTATTTACAGGAGGAGAACTCGTTCATGAGGGCGGAAGCACCATTTATCAGACATGATGGCCAGAGAGGTTTCAGAAGCATCATGCTAGGACTTACATCAGATGAACACCAGTCCTGGAACATGACGAGGATGTGTCGTAGCTGTCTCTGAATAGAAAACCCCGCCTCCCATTCAGGCTCCACCTCGATGTGCTGACCAAACTGACGTTTCACCTCCTCCATTCCCTACAAAGAGACGGACAACCTGGTGACATTTCAGGATGGAGGAAACAGACTGCATACCATTACAAAAGCCCTGTTGTCAGTTACCCAGAATGCAAAGCAATCTGCATTCTTACTAACACGTTTTGAGTGTACCTGCATGCAGTTGAGCAGCTCCAGAAAAACCCTGAACCCCTCGAGGAACTGGGTCCTGAGAGCCTCTGTCCACACAGAGGGCTTGCTGATCAGAATGTACCTATGGACGGACACGTTTTAGAGTAGCCTTGGTAGAAGATCCCCCAGGTGTAGAGGAGCAACAGCAAGCAGGTCACACCCACCTGAGGTCATGGAAGATCACTTGGATCCGGAAGAACTTGTCTGAGTTGTATCCCTGAAAGTGAAAGCGATGGTTGGCATCTAGGTGCTCAGAGAGCAGCTCCATCACCGTGCCCACGATCACCTTGATCACATTCCCTTCCTCAATCAGCTGCCTGGCCTGAACAAAAACAGAACACACAGTGGTGTGTGTGATCTAAGGCTGTCTGACCACCCCCCGCACAAATAACGGTCACAATACAGGGATGACCATAGCGTTCACCAGCGTGGGTACGGTGAAGATCTGCACAGATAGAGCTGTGATGGAGATGCTCCTCTCATGGTCATCATGGATGAAGTCCTTCTGCAGTTGCATGTAATGCTGGAAAACAGTGGGGGTAAAACAGGGAAGAGGGTACATTACAGGTTAACAACATCATTGCAGTGGAAAGATTGCAGTGTACATCTAAAGCAAAGGGAAAATGAAAATGTTACTATCATTTAATAAAATATCAACCTACCGGTTGGTGATTTTGGTTTCCGTTGACCGTGGTTACATTATTTAGTTCTCGACGAATTACACAATTCACAGTAAAGATTTTTCATACATTTTCAAAATTGAATATATTTCGTCCATATATGTGTTTTAAATGTTCCCTTGATTTTTTTGAGCAGCGTATATGGTTTACCTACTAAAACTAAAAGGGACACTTCTGACCCGACATACCGTAGATGACCTTGGGTCATTTACAAGCAGCTTGGCAACCCTGCCGACATACCTTGGTGAACTCGATAGCAAAGAGGCGCTTGTATTCCGTCTCCATCAGCAAGCTACTGAAGATCAACTCATGGATTATCTTACGGCCTCCTGGTGGAAGAGAACGGGGGGTGAATATGACTGACTGGAGCCAGAACGTGGGCGCATGTGGAAGGGGAGAAAGGCCCACGGAGCCGCGCGTCCTACATGCCTTTGTAGAGCCGGGCGTCATGCAACATTAGGCGGCTGATAAGGCTGGGTTGGTCCCCCTCGGAGTTAGGCTCCAAAGCCACCTGGCAGAACAACTGCCTGAAGCCCACTGAGTAGCCGATGATCTGCTGGAACCAGGTGCCCAGGCGCATGGCGAAGCTCTGGTGGGCCATCACTGACGAGTGGAGGATCTCCACACGCAGAGGCTGCAGGGAGATGTGCTCCGAGTTTGACTGGACACACAAACCAAGAAGACCAGCGGTTAGAGCGCCAAAAACAGGTCAATCTGAACTTTGAGTTCATCTAAAATAAATATATACTTTGCCACGACAATATAGACAGATGGATGTACAACCTTTAATGCGGGTGAAAAAACACTTTGAAATAAGGGTAAACGTATTATCACCCATCTCCCGTTCAGAGAATACACAGCTATGATGCAATACTAAACAATTTTCGGATTTCACATACAGAAACAATTGCATTTTAATCACCAATAGCACAAACGCTTCCACTAAATTGATCTTTAAAGGTGTTCATGAGTTTCTTGGGGTGAATGTGTCCTTTAATCTAAGGCATAAACATCAAATTATAGTTTTATAAAACTCTCAAATCTACCCTGATGAGATTCTTGGCGACTTGGCAAAGGTGGAACTTCCCTCGCTTCACTGCCCGACGACCCTGCATTCAAAGATAATAACCAATTACAAGGGTTAGGAAAACATCAGATCACCATCAAGACTTGAGGCCTAGAACGCAAAGAAAACAAACCCTGACCTACTCACAGAAGCAGGCACACCATACCTCTTTGTCAATGGCGGCTGTGTGAGTATGAGCTTCACTGTGGTCACACTGAACGGAGCGCTTTAAGGTGTAGATCACATGTTCATAAGAGTGGTGCTCATCGTTGTACAGCACACAGTAGTACGTGTCCTCCTTCACACTATTACAAATAACACTGCATGTCAATCTAGAATCAAATACAACAAAAGGCAACGGAAAACATCTCCCCCCAACAAAAGCATTAAGTGTGACTAAGAAATGTCATTTGATTAGTAGAGCTGGCCCCTCTGGCCAATCAGTCTAATCTTGTAAACGCTGCTACACATCTGCAAGACGCGTCATTTTCTCAAGCAGTAATGCTAATGGAAGGATAACGATTCTGTGCATTGGGATATGGGTTCAGAGACATGGTTATCATTAGACAAAAGTACCTGGGCTGCAGTTCCGCTGCTAACTCAGAGCTCTCCTCCCAGACCAACATGTCTGTCACGTAGCGCAGGAGACCCTGGAAGAGCTTCAGGGCACGAGCACGAAGGCCCGGCTCCAACACACACTCGTCCTAGAGAGAGTATGCAAGGTCAGTCACACGCAGCATACAAACCAGCTCACACACACACTCGTCCTAGAGAGTATGCAAGGTCAGTCACACGCAGCATATGAACCAGCTCTCACACACACACACACACACACACACACACATGTTCTAGAGAAAGTATGCAAGGTCAGTCACACGCAGCATACAAACCAGCTCACACACCCACTCTTGTTCTAGAGAGTATGCAAGGTCAATCACACACAGCATACGTGCGCACACAGTCACGTCTGAAACACACAAGCCAGGTCCGACATATCCAAATAACTGGTAAAGCAAACAGGATTAAGAACATTGTAAGAGTTTGTTTTTCTTACACTACTCTCACGACACAAGAGGAAGACAAGATTAGTTGCATCTCAGTGTATAATATGGCATAGGCTCAAAATCATGTGATACTGTAAATACCCGTTCTTAAGTCCCTACTTCCTCCATGACTCCCAAGCTCTGCTCAAACCCTTCGAACCCAACCCAAGCACATGGTTCTGCTGCCTCTGTTCTCCTGACGGTTCCACAGGAACAGAACACGCAAACGTCATACGTTCGGTAAATGCTGTGCCACCTCACCCAGAGGAGAACATGGGTACCAGCCTTAGCTAACACAGCGTAGGTCTACAGTCAGTGCATCGGTTTAACAATGTCAGCATGACAGCAAGACACACTGCCGTGTCCAAACGGGGGATGCAATCCATCACCAGGAATGAGGCCTGACTTCACTCCATTGACACCCAGATGACGACGCCGCGCGACGTGTCACTAATGATTAAAAACACCATCGGGAAAATAAAAGGCTGACCTTCAATAGAGGCACCTGCTGTACAGACACAGGCAATAAGCCGCGGGGGCCTTCTGTGTTTGCTCTCCACCAAGGTTCGGATGTTATCAGAGGAAGGCCCGGTAATCTCATCATGGGTAAGGAGAGACAGGCCACACCTGGGCTGAGCTGCTTTCAAAACAGCAGAGCCTCAGCAATCGATAGTTAACCGTCATTGTTGCATGATTGTTCAACACACCGTTCAATTCACCTCCACAAAGGCCAACTGATAACAGTTTATTTTCACATTTGTATAATGTTTTGGAAGTGGACCAAAAAATGTATAAATAAAGAGTGTGATAATGTACACCCATACAATGATACAGTCACCCCTTCCAAGGCTAGATGAGAATTATTTGTGCTCTTCACAACAGCCTGGGGATAAGCTAAACAAGCATATACCATTGCTGGATGATGCATGAACAGACCACCAACTAACGTTCTGTAAAAGTTGGGATCTTAAATCATTAAGGAAGGGATTGTTGACCATCGAAACATGCAGGACTGATAGCTATAGGTGACGTTCAAGAAGTAGATTTTTCTTCGATTGCATGTTAAACAATCTCCAAAAAGCATTTTCTTTTTATGTCCACTGCTAAGTAAACCTTGAGGTTTCTGCCGAGGACCTGCGCGAGCAACTTGTCACGAGAGGGCGGGAAATAGACGACTAGAATTCATTTATTTTATCCACTGGTTTTTCACACGTTCACATCCACCACCACCGTCATTCCAGCTATAATTCATTGTGTGACGCAAGCTGCCCAAGTATCATTTTCCCAGAAAGTATCTTCCCAAAGGCCAGGCGTACATTTAAAAGTCACGACAGGAAAAGGAGCACACTGAGGGCAGCCACACAGAATGGAAAAATTAAATCCTGCCCCCCTCCCCCATTACCCATTCCGGCTGTTATGAAACGCACCGTTTCCATGGCAGCGGCAGCCCCAGAATCGTGTTTGAGGCAGCACGGCCCAGTCTTCCAGGCCTCCAGATCGCCGCAGTCACAGAACCCCCCACCTGATGAAGCATGCATCTAGAAGAGTCCCATAACATTGAAAATCAGTTAAGGACATGGACAGTAGTAGAGGCTTTACAAGTGGTTAAGAAACAAGACATTCTTAAAACACTTCTGTAAACATTTAGAAGTTAGGAGGAAAAAAAAGGTAAAATAAATCATAATAAATAAATAATAAATAAATGAAAAGTTTGTTTTAAACAGGAACCTACTTTATATCGATGGACCTTGTGCACACTGTCCTGGAAGCAGTTCATGCACAGTACACACGTGGGATCTATAGCACAGTCTCTGCAATAAGGGGAGTATGTTTTGTAATTTGCTCACACACACATCTCAACCATTGGCTTTAAAACACACACACATGCACTAAATGTAATGCTAAGTTAACTAACTAATATTCATTATAGCCATTGAGGCTGAATACCGCTGTATTATAAAGTGAGGCGATAAATAAGTCAGCGGTTATCTAAAACTACATTTTGAATCAAGCCTTTGACATTGATCTTTCGGGTACATAATTAGTAAGTAAGAATGAGTAAGAACCCTTCTTTTGGATCTTTATTAAGGACCCCAGCTACATTCACTAAGAACACATTGTCATCTAGAGCAAAAAGCTGGGAGCAATTAGGGTTATTTGCCATGCTCCGAGAAAGAACAAGATATTTCACCTTGCTGGTTCTGAGATTGGATTGAGAAACGTTTCATTTGCTCAGTTTCAGATGCTCTTACCGCTGGAGTACCAGCCTCTCTCAGTGACTATAGGTGCAGAACTATTTGTAAATGCATTCTGACCTGCAAGAGTAGACAGTCTCCCCCTCCTTGAAGACACGTCCACAGAGCTGTGAGGAAGCACCTCCCTGCTTGAGCTTCTCCAGGCCGGCCTGAGAGTCCTCACCAAACAGGAAACACTCCAAAGGCTGGAGAAGACGGCTCTGCACCTCCTCCTCCTCGTCCTGGGTGTTGGACTCCACATCAAGGCAGTAGATCTGTGGCACTTGCTCCACCAAATAGCGGAGCAACTCTGCCCAACTGTCAGTAGCATCCAGCCATGTCTGAAAGACAAAATGTTCAAACAACATTGAATATGACCCTAACCCTAACAATATCTTATCTTGAATGTTCAAATTGTAAAACGCACACACACACACACACACACACACACACACACGTGACATTCGCCATCTAAATTACATTACGAAAGCTAAACATGATATTGGCATGAACCCAAAAATAACAATGGAGCAGATATAATTAGGCAGCTCGAGTCAATCTAATGACTCTGACAACAAAGATTGTACGCTGTTGGTGTGCTACGTAGCTACTACTACTAACGAGCACCAATACAACGTCTTAACTAGCAGCGAGCATAATTTTTGTTATATATTGCCCAGAACAAAACCAAAATATATTTCCCTGAGCAACGTTTACTAGCTACTGTACAATCAGTAAATAGCAAATGTGACTAGCTAACGTTAGCAGGTTAGCAAACTCAGCTGGCGAGAAAAACCATCAAGTAATGTATAAACAAAACATCTTATATATCGTGTAAATAAACAATACAAATAAAACATATGATAGATCAACACAATTAAATAACGGTGCAATGTATATAACTGATGTGTAAATAATAAAGTCCCATACCTTACTGACCACCAGTCCGTCTAATGATTTTTCACCCTCCGCCATATTCCATATGCCGTAAAACTGTTGTTGCCTAGGAACGTTCTGATTCTGAATGGCTTTTTGCGACACTACTCGAACTTTAGATTAAAATGAAACGCTATATATTACATACCATTTTCTAATGTAACGTTATTCATTAACGGGATTTTACAAGAAAACGTTATGTACCTCTTAGTTACTTCGTAGTTATCTGTATCGCAATAATCTAGCTAGCTAACTATCTGACAAGTCGGTGTCAACAATAACAAACGAATACTAAAAGCGGATTGGCTGTTCCGCCCTGAACCCAATACGGTCGAAGGTCAGAGAGTGTGATGTGTTTAGCAAGGAAAATTAAACATGGAGTCCATCTTTCATGAAAAAGTAAGCCTGTTTGGTTTTTTTATTAGTAACATAATGTGCATCCCGGCTGTTTTAAATCAACAATCTCGCTAGCTAAATATGTCGTCAATTTACGCAATATGTATCTGGAGGGATTTACAATCTAGTAGAATGTGTCAGATGGCTAAATAATAGCTAGCTAGCAAGCTAGCTAAATAAACTATAAGTTATCAGATTGTGTCAACCTCTAACTTGTCTAAACTTTATTAAAGCTGCCTAAATTGCTAGCGAACATAATACATATAGAGGATCATACTTCCTAGCTAGGTACCTACTTTGAACTGGTAGCAAATAAATAAATGTGGTACGCTATATAACGTTTTTAGTTAGCTTGCGTCGTTTCACTGGAGCGTAACTTTTTATTAGAAGTTAGATTACCAAGGCATTTACATGATCTGCAAAGGTGTTTACATATTTTCTAAGCGTTCAGTTTATTAATGAATCCTTATTTACAGCAAGAGGGCTCTCTGTGTGCTCAGCATTGCCTCAATAACCTTCTGCAAGGCGAGTATTTCACCCCCGTTGACCTATCATCCATCGCCCACCAACTGGATGAAGAGGAAAGGATGAGGATGGCGGAGGGTGGTATGGGTAGTGAAGAGTACAGAACTTTTTTACAGGTGAGTGAGGGGTCTGGGCCAGGGTGTGTTATAATAATTACAGGAGTTGTTTATTAGCTTTTTCAATTTACAGTGTGCTGTAATTTTATGTATTTGCAGCAACCATCTGGTAACATGGATGACAGTGGTTTCTTTTCTATACAAGTGAGTATACTATCAATTTTTAAATGGCCACGTGAACAATATAGCGTTGTCACAACTATAGCAAAGTCCTCTGTATCTACTAAAAAGTGCAATTTGTTAAATACAGTATTTCTAATAAAAAATAAGGGGAGTGAAAGTCCATGCAAATACCGATTGCACATTTACAAATACTAAAACAAATGAATTCATGGAGTAGTCTTAGTTGTGCTGTCGTTTGTAAGGGGGCTCTGGGACATGCTGAATTTCTTCAGTTGCCTGAAGTGGAAGCACAGTGTTGGTTTAGTCAGCCTACTTCAGGTCTGGCATATTGATAAACTTAAAGATTTAGACTCTCTTAATGACTCAGTCAATGTGTAGGGAGACCTGCTCTCTTCTCTCTCCAGGACTCCACTCATTCTAATATTTTTTTCCACCTGGCAAAACTTCACCAGTGCATTCCAGGGTGAATAGGGAAAATGGGGGACTGAGGGTAACTCTGTGATGACCCAGGGTGGCATGCTGAATTCATTTAGTCACTTTTCATAGTAGAGTTCCTCTTGAGCCATGTGGAAAACACTGGTAGCATTGATGGTCAATGACACACACCTATTCTACAGAAACTGTACTTTGTCTTTGGCTATTTGGAAAATATAAAACTGACAACTCTCTTATCTCTCCATCAGGTTATCAGCAATGCATTATCAGTTTGGGGTTTGGAGTTGATTCTCTTTAACAGCCGAGAATACCAGAGGCTTATGATAAATTCAATGTAAGAACCATGTGGATGTGATCAGTATAAACATTATAATACACGGTGTAAAATGTGTATTATGTTGACTTTGTTTTGCAACTCTACATTATTTAGTTTTGACTAGTCTATATCCTCTTGGTACATGCCTTGCTTTTAAATGAACCAGAAACATTTCCTCTTGTTTCAGAAATGAAAAGGCATTCATATGCAACTACAAGGAACACTGGTTTACAATTCGAAAACTTGGGCAACAGGTACACATTGTGATTTTACACTCAGTGCTCATTAGTTCATTAGGTACACCAATCTAGTATCGTGCTGGACCCATTCTTTGATTTGCCCATTCTTCTGTTCAGTCGAACTGTCACTCATAGCCTGCGGACATCATTATATTCATATGAATACATTTTTGATCAGCTTTGTGTACCTAATAAACTGGGCTGTAAGTGTATAATTGAATCTTGAACATTAGGGACAGATGACATAGCCTTCTGATGCAGCCTGCTGCCCTCTTTGTCATTGCAGTGGTTTAATTTGAATTCCTTGTTGACTGGACCAGAGCTGATATCAGACACATACCTAGCTCTCTTCCTTGCACAGTTACAACAAGAAGGTAAAACAACCCAAAAACAAATATAACCCATTTTGTGAAATGTTGTCCTGTTCATTACTCGGCGCTTGTTAGTTGGTCAATGAAGGCCTGTGTTCTTGCAGGGTATTCCATATTTGTGATTCGAGGAAACCTCCCAGATTGTGATGCTGAGCAGATCCTGGGGATCATAAAGGTGCAACAACAACAGAGACCCAAGCTGATTGGAGAGGACGAGGCTCAGTCGAGTAGTGGCATGGGGTAAGGGACATTTAGTGGCATGGGGTAAGAGACATTTAGTGTCTTGGGGTAAGGGACATTTAGTGTATTGGGGTAAAGGACATTTAGTGGCATGGGGTTAGGGACATTTAGTGTCTTGGGGTAAGAGACATGTAGTGGCATGGGGTAAGAGACATTTAGTGGCATGAGGTAAGAGACATTTAGTGTCTTGGGGTAAGGAACATTTAGTGTCTTGGGGTAAAGGACATTCAGTGTCTTGGGGTAAGGGACATTTAGTGTCTTGGGGTAAGGGACATTTAGTGTCTTAGGGTAAAGGACGTTTGCCAACAGAGAAAGTACTTTTAGATTTACAGAATGTACTGTATAATCTTCAACATCAAGACCAGTATGTAGACAGATGGAACAGGATGTGATGTAGGAAATGCTTTTTCACACTGAGCAGCAGATCTTCAGGGCAGGTTAGTGTGCTGGAGACAGTCCCTGGCGTGGAAGAGGGCATGGTGGATGAGGAGGAGCTGAGGAAGGCGCTGGCCCTGAGTAGACAAGACATGGAGGTAGAGGATGAAGAGGCAGACCTTCGCCGGGCCATACAGCTCAGCATGCAGGGTAAGGCTTCATTTGTTGGCATGTAGAAAAACACACAAATCAGGCAGACAAAACTACCTCATCATACATGATGATTTAGACCCACATATACATGCAGCCTGTTAACATGCTTACCGTGTCTGTCTCTGTCTAGGGGCAGTAATGAGCAATCAGTCTATGCCAAAGGGCGAACTTGTTTCTAAGACCCCATTGGCTGGCCAGGCTCCAGGGAGTACTGCAGGAGACGCTCCTCAGAGTGAGAAACTGTCAGCTGAGGACCTGCGAAAGAGGAGACAAGCCTATTTTGACAGGTGAGTGCTTCAACATCTGGAATTCTACCGTCTGCTTTCATCGCTGTGTGTCGTAACAAAACAGTGACCAGACCGTTTAACGTAAACCTGTGAATCCTCCTATTTCCAGACAGTCCCAACAGCAGGCTCAGCCCACCTCACCTCAACCCCCGACACACGTCACAGGTAAACGGGAAGCTCTGCTCATCCAGGAACGTGTGCATCGCTGAAGAATAACCGGTGTAGGTTTTTGAACTCACAACGCTTTCCCCCCTTGCCTCGACCAGGATCTGGGAAGAGTGGCGCGGAGGAGGATGAACCAGCCAAGCGCAGCCAGTGAGGCGAACAGGGTTCCAACAGATGCGCGCGATGACTACTAGCCTCAAATGCTAACCCCTTTACAGGGCAGCCTCACCCCCTTCTTTAACCCTTTCCACGAGAGAACAGATGGCCGGCCAGTAGGCCGACACGCCCGCGACTTAGTTCCGGGTTGTGGAGGAGAGGATAACAACATGGAAAAAACTGAAAAAGGCGCTAATCTACGAGACGGGACGCCGAGGCCGGGAAGAGAGACGAAGATAAAGAATTCCAATGCAGTTATTCCAAGTCTGATGGCCTTTCCACCACGGCGCCTTCTATTTGTAATTGTTTTTTTTTGTTTGTTTTTTTTAATTCCTACTCTTGCGGTTTTCCTCCGGGAGTGGTCTTAGTGGATCCCACTGTTGCCGAAGTGTGTTTAGTGGGGGATCGGTGGGCACGGTGGTGAGGTGTGCAAACCAGTCAGGGGAAACCAGGAATGACCTGGGATTTTCCTCTAGCCTTCAGTATGGAAGTGCTAGTGAAGTACATGGGACCGTTGAGATAGAGGGGTAGCAGTTTGATAGAGACCATGATAGTTTTTTGCCTTCTCTTTCACTTGGCTAAAAAAAAGATATATATATATATATATATAAAAGTATTCAGTAGAGAGGGGAATTAATTTTAGCAGTATTAGTGCATCAAAATAAATATGTTACTGTACATTCTGTAGGGTGGGATATTTTAAATTGCTGATCCAACTTGCCATAGCTACTTAATTAACCACCACTAAATATCTTTAGTCATACTTTTTTTCATGAACTTAGATTTGGTCTTTTGATGTAGTTTAAACACTATTCTTCTACAGTTATACAATTATGGTGTTGAATTTGCTGGCTTGGATGTGCCAATCCAGAGCATGTATTTCACATGACTCCCTATCTAACTTAAAAACATTGACCTCTGCTTAAATAGTAGTACAGTAATATCCCATATGTTTGAGTTGTCAGTGTTGACCTCCTGGGTAATTCCATGATTTAATTGTTTTTCTGGAGTTGTGAAATTGTTATTTTATGCTGAAACAAAATTAGTTTGAACTGCCGTTGCGATGCCACAGTGCTTTTATTTGTTTTTTACTATTGCATCTTTCACTCCAACTTCTTGACATTCTTTAATAGGCACAAAAAGTCAGTTGTTTGTTTTCCTCCACATCACCACCTTATATCATCATTTTCTTTTAGCCACTAAAAACATTTCTTTACAGGAATAAAATGTTTGCTAAAATCTTCAGGAATCTTGCTTCATTGATCTATGACCGAGTATATTTTTGGGAGTGCACATAAAAGCAGCCAAAATTACATTTTGTTGTAAAGAAAATCATTATCTTCTTAAGCTAACAGTGCCTGATTTCAGGTTTTAAACAACTTGTTAAAAGATTTTTCAATTTCCTACGTTTTAGCAGACAGAATGCAACAAAAACATGTATATCCAGGGGAAACAGAAGGTTCCCTGTTGATTAAGCAGTTCAATCCAAGCTCAATCCAATCATTACAGCTTCGAGAATTACCTCAGGTTTGACCTTTCTCCAGTAGGCCTTGCAAGATGCCAGTATGTCCAAATGCAATTGAGTAAGTATACTTTGGGTTTGTCTCAGAAACTTGTTGATGCGATTTAAAGACTCAAATTACAAATATTTTGAATTAGGTATTTACAGTTGTAGAACATTTTGACTATCCCAGAAATCATACCCTTGGTAATGTAATTTACAAGTTGAAACATTGATGTTCCAAAAACAGATTGTAGATATATGGACTATAATGTGTGTGAAAATGCTTATTCACGTGTCAAAAAGTACCTATTATATATTTGTTGCACTAGATCATATGCAGTAAAAAGTGTTTTTCTCATACAGTTTCAGGTGAAAGCCATAGCTGTCTGAGGGGACACAATTACATTGCCATTTTGCTACATGGTAAAACAGTCAAATTAGCCGAAAAAAGCAATTTGTTTAAGATCGAATTACATCATTTACAATTTTTTTATTTGGCACTCAATATCGTCAGTACCAAATTTGCATTCATCTGGAAGTAAATAAGAACTTCACCATGGTTAATATTTAACTGTTAAGGCACACTTGCACTTTGTTTCCCCAAATAGTAGAAGGACGCTTTTGACAGAATTGCTTATACCAAAGATAAAAGGTAGGTCTGATTTGTGAAGTATACAACTATTCGTACGAATATACTTAGTAGAAAAGATAGACAGTGCCGGTTTTGTTGTTGACAAGTAAAAGTCTTCCTAATGTGTTTGGCAATTATGGTGTTTACAATCCCCTAAATAGGGAATAACAATAGCTCACATTTGTTTTCAAGTTTCTCAAATAAGTTGTTATTTCTGTAATTGTATCAGATATAAGAAAGGTTTGAACCCCTGTTACAGGTTGGGATCACATTTCTTACCAGAAACGATGATGAAGATGCAACTCTTTTTCCTCCTGGCCATTGTCTGCATCCTCACTTCTGCCTACCCAACTGTGGAGAAGAGTCCCAATATCACACACTTAACCTTCTTGAACATGGACTTCGCCATGAATCTCTATAGGAAGATCGCCGGTTACCATGATAATAACATATTTTTCTCGCCCCTGAGTATATCCACAGCTTTTACCACCCTCTCAATGGCAGCACAGGGTCCCACACGAGACGAGATACTAAAGGGGCTAAATTTGGCCCGCCTAGATCGGACAAGCCAGCCCGACATCATTCCAAAACTCTTTCAACAGCTCCAGGGTAACGTAAGTCAAGATGGGACATTGGAAGTAGACCAGAGCACCGCGCTCTTTGTTCGCCTTAAGTTTGAGGTAGAGCGAGACTACTGTGACCAGATCAAGAAATTCTTCAACGCTGAAATCAACAGTGTGGACTTCACAGATACAAAAGCTAGTGTTTCTACAATCAATGATTACATTATGAAAAAGACTGGACATAAAGTCAAGGAAATGGTTTCTGACTTGGATCCATTAACCCAACTCATGCTCATCAATACTATTTTCTTTCAGGGTGAGCAGCATTCTCTAATTTTGGCAGTTCCACTGTTTCAAAAAAATAAGTTACTTATTTTAAGCTTTTGTGAAATAAACATTCACCTTGTATTTTGCTAACAGGACTTTGCTAGTGACATCTTTATTAAGTAAATGTATTTCATATTTTAATTATGTTTCTTATATGTGTTTCTAATTTTAGATTTCTTAAGATGAAAGCACTAACTTAAGTTGCCTAGCTAATTGCTACAATGTCAGATGGTTTGGATATAATTCAATAACACATTTGCTTTCCAAAATATATGCTATATCATATTTGGATCTTAGGTGAATGGCAGATTCCCTTCAACCCCATTCACACTGAAAACGGACGCTTCTATGTTGACAACTACAACATTGTCCAGGTGCCCATGATGTTTAGAATGGAAGATAAATTCTACACCATGGAAGATATT
Organism: Novumbra hubbsi; assembly: GCA_016801125.1. Taxonomy (NCBI): domain Eukaryota; kingdom Metazoa; phylum Chordata; class Actinopteri; order Esociformes; family Umbridae; genus Novumbra; species Novumbra hubbsi. Next base: position 52,993 of record JACXGK010001481.1, on the reverse strand, counting down.
CCCCTGAATTCCAAAGTGCTGAAGCTTCCATACCAGAATGGTGTTTCAATGCTTATCCTGCTACCCAACAAAGGCCATGATTATACCACAATAGATGATGAAATCACAGCTGAGCGATTCCTCAGCTGGACCAGAAATCTCAAAGAAAGGTAAATAAAAAACATCAGATGTTTCTTGAGATGAAACATGGCTTAATTACATTGGTTTTCTATTCAGTAGTTTGTTTGCTCTTTCAAAGGAAACTGGAAGTTCAACTGCCTAAATTCAAAATGGAGCAATCCTATGCCATGCACAACATCCTACCAGATTTGGGTATCTCCAGAATCTTCCTCGATACAGCTAATCTCACTAGATTGAGCAAAGACCCAGGCCTGAAGGTGTCAGAGGTCAGTCGTTGGATTAACATTAGAAAAGTTACTTAACCATTTTCCATCAGTAACCATTGAGGAATGTAAATGTCATCATACACACTGAATCAGTAGAAATATTTATGCTGTGATTGGTTGCAGGTTTTTCACAAGGCTGTGATCGAGGTGGATGAAAGGGGCACCACTGCAGCAGCCGCCACAGAAGGTGGCATTGTTGCATATGCCTTACCCTATTCCTTCACCGTCAACCGACCCTTCTTTTTTTTTATCTACCACGAAGACACTAAAAGTTTGTTGTTCATGGGCCGAGTGATTGACCCAACTAAAACCTGAGCATACCGGGTAAAAGTATTTGGTGCCTGGAGACCTGTTGTACATACAGTGTATTCCATTTGTATGTGTTAATAAAAGACCAGATATTCAGCTGGTCTGGTAATCTTCTAAGCATAGACTCATAGAAACATTTTATTTATTAGATTCAAGACATAAATAACCAATTAAAGACATAAATAACCAAGTTTAATGAAAAGTGTAAATTGTTTTTTTTTAACAAATTTTACATTATTGTAACGTTGTTCACTCACAATTTTATTTTTCCAAGTCAATCGTTTAACACACACACTTGGATGTACTGAGCTGCGTAATTAAATGTGACGGCATAAATATATATAATGACTATTGTACTGTACAGCCTAAGATAAAGATTGTGCACTAATGTGATGTGCAAATATGTTATTATCTTATTTTTAGCTCAAGGTCTTTAACTAGCAAGTCATAATAAGGATTTTACCTACAAGTTCTTGAAAGTCATTATATTTCTTAGTTTCGAGTTGTTTTTTACGTGGCATTACGATTAACACCTGAGTTTAAGTTTTTAATTAAAGTTTAGAAATAATTTTGTAAAACATGTCTATCCGTTATTTAAAATACCTATCCATGCGATGTCGAATCTGTTGGATCGGTCATAGGTACTCAAACCAAACCATGTGATCACAACGTCAATGGCTGCGTCCTCGTGTCTGGCAGTGGCATGAGTCTCGTCAAGTTTTGTGATTTGTCTAAGTAAAGATCTTTCGCAGTCAAAGGTATTTATTTCATTTGTTTACGCAGCTAGCTATAGTTAATGGAAGTATATTGAGCATATATATGTGTGGTGCGCGGTGTAAGAAAGACGAGTAATTTGGACATCTAACATAACAAGCTAGTTTCTTAGCTAACTGCTGTGGCTAGGTAACGTTATCATGCATGTTCAATGTATTTTTCGTGAAGTCTTGTCGTTGTACCCCTGGCTTGCCTAGGTTAAACAAGTTACTATGCTAGTTTTGTCATTCAATACGATTTATTCCGACGGTTTTCCTCAGCCACCTGGAGTGTATACCAACTAATATCTTGCTATTTATTAATTAAAGGTGCTGTTACAGTGTCATTCACTAGCTAGTCAGCAAGCTAATATGGATAGCTAGTAAAGTGTACTGCAAACAAGCTATGGTATGAATATATTTTAAACATTACTTTGATATTGTTGATATATAGCATTACCGATCATATACAGTACCAATCAATATTGTGGACACAGTTACTCTTTAGAGTGAATAGGTAAGTGTGTCCAAACTTTTCACTATTACTGTATATCATAAATCAACAATAATAAATATGTTGTTGCATCCTCAATAGGACATAACATCCCTTTCCACAACCAGATATGTCTGTACAGGGTTGTGACAGTATCTAGCTATTTGGAATGTTGTTTACTCTTGTTAATCATGAATAGTCTTAATTGTGGAACTGATTTTATCTATTCATAGGAAAATGAAACCAAACAGGAGTCAGATGAAAAGTGTGCGTACATTCTCCAGGCCAAAGTCAGCCAAACGTGGGATCCATGTGAAGGGCAGCTGGAAAGCAGTTGAGCTAGATCCTGGCCTCTTCGCTGAAGAAGGCATGGGGGGACTTGTCTGTTTTGAGGAGTTGACAGACTACAGACTGATAGATTCTGCCAAGGAAGAAGCCAAAGCAGAAGCTAAAGCAAAAAAATACAAAAAGAAAAGAGAAGAAAGAAAGGAAAAGATAAAAGCTAAGAAAAGAAAAGCAAGTGAGGGTGATCTGGAAAAGCAGGTGGATGTATTTGAGGGAGAAATTAACAAAAATGAAATATCAGAAAAACCTGCCAAAAAGAAGCCGAAGAAGAATAAAACAAATACATCTGAACAAAATAAACCAACCATACATAACATTGCTGCAGACAGCCAAGTGACACATGAGGTGAGTGACAATGTCCCAAATGTTCAAAACAGTTTAGAACAAGTTATTCTCAAGGAGGACAACATTTTGATTGAGGAAAAAGGTTCTGAAGAAACTGTGTTGAAAGATGATGTTATGGGCATTGAAGATGCGCAGCTGCAATTAAACAATACAAAAACTGATGGCAAAAGGAAGAAAAATAGGAAAAAGAAAACAAAGTTAGAAAATCCGATTAAGTCACATAAAAAACATGTACCAGAGACGGCGCAAGAGCAACTGACTGAATTAGCCCCTCAAAGTACTGTGACTAAAATCTCCAAAAAGAAAGCAAAGAATTGGACTGATGCAGCGGACCTCGGTTCCGACCAAAACTCAGATGTGACCGCGTGGAAGGATCTGTTTGTGCCTGACCTAGTGTTGAAGGCACTGAGCAGTTTAGGATTTGGATCACCCACGGCAATTCAGGCTCTGGCATTGCCACCTGCCATCAGAGACCACATGGACATTGTTGGGGCAGCCGAGACGGGTAGTGGCAAGACACTGTCATTCGGCATCCCTATGATCCATCACATCCTGGAGTGGAAGAAAAGAGCAGATGAAGGAAATGCTGTACTAGAAGGCATGTGCCAGTCACCAGTGGAAGAGTCTGTGGACACCAGCACCAAGGTTGTTGGGACACATCGAGAGACCAGTGCTACATCTAAAGAGGCTAGCACTGAGGAAACCACCAACCCTAAAGACGCTTCTGATGACGAGGAAACAATTGAGGATGAGGAAGAAATGAATCAGGAGCACAATGATGAGAGTGACTCTGAAAGTGTTAAGTGCGTCAAAGTAATTAAAGATGTGGAGTTTACTTTTGACAACACAGCCGAAGAACAAATTACCTGTAAAAAGCCTTTGTTAGGATTGGTCCTCTGCCCAACCAGGGAGCTAGCTGTACAGGTGAAACATCACATTGATGCTGTAGCCAAGTTTACTGGTGAGTACCCAAAACAGTGGGAGGCCACTAAATGGATATTACCATGGTCATGTTGTAAGGTGTGGGCTTTTTGAGAATTGTGTTTAAATAATTCAGTTGACATTCCCGTGTGCAGGTGTAAAAACAGCAATTGTGGTTGGTGGAATGGCCCAGCAGAAACAGATAAGAATGCTGAAACGCAGACCTGAAATTGTAATTGCCACTCCAGGACGCCTGTGGGAGATGATCAAAGAGAAGCATCCCCATCTAGTGAACTTGAGGCAGCTGAGGTAATCCGTAGTGTTTTTAAATTGAATTGCTATTAGTGCATGTTACATGCGGCTGTTTATCCATTTAGGTCCTGGAATTTCATTTTTGACTTATTTCACGGTCATAATTGTACATCAATAAAACACACACTTTTCTTCCTATAGGTGTCTAGTAATTGACGAAGCAGACCGCATGGTGGAAAGAGGACATTTTGCTGAGCTGGAAAGTCTTCTGGAAATTCTGAACAATGTCCAATTCAACCCCAAACGTCAGACATTTGTGTTCTCTGCCACCCTGACCATGGCTCACAGCTTGCCCTCCCGCGTCCTGCAGAAGAAGGGCAAGAAGATTGACCAGAGGAGCAAACTAGAGCTCCTTATGGAGAAAGTGGGGATTAGGTCCAAGCCCAAAGTAATCGATCTGACCCGGAAACAGGCTACAGTTGAGACTCTGACTGAGACAAGGATACTTTGTGAAAAGGAAGAGAAAGATTTCTTTCTGTACTACTTCCTCCTTCAGTATCCGGGTCGGACTATGGTGTTTGCCAACAGCATTGACTGCATCAAGCGGCTTAACTCTCTGCTAGTTATCCTGGACCGCACTCCACTGCCACTGCATGCCAACATGCACCAGAAGCAACGCCTGAAGAACCTGGAGAGGTTTGCAGAGAGGGAGAGGTGAGGCATGGAGAAAGGACCTGTCTTTACGGCAGGCTCGTTATTATCCCCGTATGACTTTAAAAGCCTTTATCAACAATGTATTATGGACATTATGTATTTACAGCTGTGTGCTCCTCACAACTGATGTTGCAGCAAGAGGACTCGATATTCCAAATGTTCAACATGTCATTCATTACCAGGTATGCCTTTGGATACCTTTGCCAGTTTCCTGTCGTTATTTATCTCTTGATAGTTATTTTTCAAATGATTAACTTCTGTGTGTTTCAGGTTCCTAGGACAACAGAGACGTATGTCCACCGCAGTGGTAGAACAGCAAGAGCCGCAAAGGAGGGTCTCAGTTTGCTCCTGGTTGGACCAGATGACATGATAAACTTCAGGAAAATCTATAGAGCTCTGGGAAAGGATGAGGATGTCCCCATGTTTCCTGTGCAGAGCAACTGCATGGCAGCCATCAAGGTAGACTTGATCTCATCATATGGCCCGGCACTGCACAGGTTTACCGTTCTTTCATAATGTAAACATGGCCATGCTGTCTTGTGTTCACAGGAGCGAGTCAACCTGGCCAGGGGAATTGAGAAGATCGAGTACCACAACAGCAGAGAGAAGCAGCACAACTCTTGGTTTAAGCAGGCAGCAGAAGCCATGGAGGTGGACCTGGACGACGAGGTTTTGCTTGGTAAGACTGTGATTACTTATCTAGGAGATGAAAGTTGCCTCGATGCCAGTTCCCTTTGTGTCAAAGTTTGCATCAGATTAGAGCTAATTGACGCTGTCTTTTTAGGGGGGAGGAAGGATGAGGAGGATGACCGGCAACAGCAGAAGATTGTAAAGGGCATGAAGAAGACCCTGAAACACCTGATTTCTCAGCCTGTGTTCAAGAATGTGATGAAGACCAAGTATCCCACACAGATGGGTAAACTCTCCTTAACCAGCATGCCCAACTGTGGTTGGGAAGCAGCCCTGACCAGTGTCTCCAGTAAGACAAAAACACAGAAGCTGAAGAAAAAGAAACTAAAGCAGCAGTATATTAAAAATGAGTAGTCTCAATTACAATGGCTGGGATTGAATTTATATGAATGGTAATACAGTGCAGTTATTGTAACATGTTTACATAAACTAATTTTAAGATATCAGTCTTGTTTCTGTCTTGTAACTGTTTGGAACAAATTTGCATATGCGAATACTATATATTACAAACAATGCTAAAAACATTTGATTAATTTTTTTGTAGAAACTCTTCTAGATAATGTACATTCATTTCAACACTGAACTACTGGCAACCCTGAGATGGGTGGAGGCTTATCAGACCCCTCAATGGCAATGCTGTAGGTAGAGAATGTCATAATGGGCTGTTTTGTAGAGGAGGTGTAGGGAGGGCTCTGCTCCCTCTGGAATGGTGTGATGGGCAAGGCGTTGTCCATCTCCCCCCTCCACAGAAGCAATGTGTATGCTAACTCCTAAGGCCTCGGAAAGAGCCAGGATATCTACATGGTCACATTCCATCGCCATGATTTCAACTTCCTGGAAGGAATGAATATTATGTCAGCAGAAACATGTAGTTTCGGTACAAATGTCAATGCCACAATACAAAATTACAGCAAGGAACATTTCCAATGCATTGCACCACCACTAGAGGGCAGAAGAACACTTTCCAGCATTCGCAAAACTCATAGAAAAGGTTATGGATTTGGGCGAAAGCATCAGAAGCACCACAAACACTTCCATATTAAACAGGACTGCAAGGTCTTAAGCGCAACTTGTACAAACCTGAGTGCAGTACACTTTGAGACTGGGTGCCTCCACAAAGTGGCTGAAGAAGTCGGCATGGTTTTGCAGGTAGGCTGAGGTGAGCAGTCTGAGGTACTGCACCAGACTGTCAGAGGTAGTTTGCTCATTAAAGATCTGAAGCAATGTGTCCCCTTGTCCATCAGCTTCACATTGTTCTAAAACACCTACAAACTAGAACATGTATTTTGTCAGACTTAATTTGCCAGGTTTCCCTATGCGAAACAAAAACAAATATTATCATTGATCTCAAAAACCTGTTGGAATAGCAACTCCAGTTTTACCAAGGTAAGAATTATTTCTCTGACCAGTAGAACATCTAGAGTACTTCACAATAGAAACGTGACAAGTATTGATATATGAATAACAAACTGAAGTGTTCCTATACGGTGAAACCTGTAGTTGCTGTTGTGCCTTAATAGCAGCTCAGCCCAGCTCCTGAGACATCACTGAAAGGGGTGCCCAGACCTGTAGATGTGAACCGGCTACTAAACTGATCGTTTCGCAGTCGCCATGTATGAAGGATGATTCAATTGGACAAGGATTATATTAGCTGACCTATGAAGATGTATTTCCTATTAATGTTTTGCCTTTTGAGCACTTAGGGATTTTATGAAGAACATTAATTCTTATGAAAATTCTGAAATCACATTTGAGCACAAGGTCAGAGGGGAGGGAACTCTTACATCCACCACCCTGTATGACTTTTGAGAAAGACAGAGAAAGGACAAGGAATGTCAATTAACAAAAATAAAAAGCCCAGTTAGTTAGACACAATCGGAAAAAACTACAACTAATTATGTCAAAAAAATCACAACATTGTAATCTTCAGAAATTTACCTTGTTCTTTGTGGTTTCATTTTCTAATGTTTAAACTACTTACTATGAACACTAAGTCACTTTTGGACTTGAACCTAGACTTGCAACAAGGGATTTTGTAAGTATCTTAGCAACTGTGATGAAGCATGACAACCTGAACGTGATTGGTAAGTAATCTGCTTGGCTATAGTGTGTTACAATGTTCTCCATTAATTGAGCAATAAGATTCAAATCTCATTATTTGCTAGTATCTTTAGTACAGCCAATGAGTTTATGTCTCAATGTCAACAAACAAATCAACTACTTGTCATTATGATTAAAGCCATCTAAAATGTGCCTTCATCTATCGAAGGCACATTATTTGAAAGGAATAGTCACAGGTAAACTTACCATGTCAAGTAAGTCTTTGAAAGAGCTTTCATCAAAGCCTGCAGCCAATAACTCCCTGCCACTTTGTATGACAGTTTCTTTGAATCTTCACAATAGAGATAAGATTGTTTCTTTATTACATTGAAGTCACAAAGCCAAATATGCATATGCACATTAGGATCCAAAATTATATACAGACGCTCATTGCGGAAGGTATACATAGGAAGGATTTACCGTTGCAAAGACCTATCATTTTGTAACAATGATTCCAGATGTCCAAAGCAAAGGGCTCTGTAAAAGCAATTGCCATCACCCCTGATTTTTCTCATGTACTTGTATTGGCTGCAAATGTCCTTCAAAAGAAATAAGATGTCTCATTACTTGGGACAAATTCATAAACAAAATTACAGTAACTTCATTGTTTTGAATAACTAGTCCATTATAGTTTATGGTGACAATAATGTACTTATTACATTGTTATAATACATTAGCTAAATGTCTCTATAGATAAATATTTCAAATGGATATTTATCCTTGAGAGTACACATTGAGGTGTAACGGTCTTTTTCAATAGTTAGCAATATGAATAGTTAAAATTACCCGATACTTTGCTGCTTCCACCTCCAGCAGATCTGTGGATATTTCTTGCCTATCTGAAACAAACTGTCGTGCGTCCGTCTGTCGTGAAGAAATCATTGGATACATTAGTACCATTTGTACTTAAACGTAATAGTGAAACTTGCTTTGTTAATTCCTGAAATTGTGTTGGGTTGCTTAAATATAACATTACCATACTCGAGGCGTCTCAAAGAATAGTCCAATGTATTTTGTCCGTCTACCTTTCATGAGGTAGGTTAGCATGCTACAACGATAAACATGGCTAGGTGGCTAGCTAAAAAGACACAAATTGCAATGTTTCCGTATTTGTCATCCTGTCTTACGGACCTCGCGCGTGTCAAGACCGCTGTTTTATAGTATTTGACGAAACACGACCGTTCTACGCAAACAAAAGTAACTGGCGTCAAAAGTATTATCCAGAGACATTCCAGAATACGTTCATTTTCCAGCAACAGAACAAACCATCGGATATTTAGAAATGCCAGTGCAACGTGCTTTGTATTTAAAGGGACAGTACATGGACTGTTTTGTTCCAGAGTAACCAACGCACCTCGAAATATCCATAATTGAGCAGGCTTAGATTTGTCTGTGTGCTAGTGTAGCCTAATGTTTAGTGATAACTCGGTTAGAAGTCTTAACTTTTAAAACAACAAGCATTAGTTATCTATTTATTTATCATTTAAAAAATACCATTTAAAAAACAAAACACCTTAGTTGAACATTTGTCATATTTTACTTAATTAAATAAGGCAAATATATAAATAATATATCTTAGATAAAGGCAGTGAGTAATGCATGTCCAACCGCAAAGTAGCAAAAAACAAAACAATATCCTTCAACAGTACCATAAACGATATTATTATTACCACCATATTGAAAGGTTAAAAGTAACATATAGCAATTTTCTCCCTTGACTGTGTGTGTAGGTATGTGTGTCCAATAGGCCGCACATGCATGGTTTCATTCAAATGTGTGAAATGTTTCCCCACAAACTTGTAAAAGGTGTATTTAGCATTATTCAGCTAGACAATCCAGCATTCCACTGGTCTTGCTGATGCTCTTTAGTTGTGCTTTGGGGTTAATGTTAAGGGATCCTCTGTGCTGTGTGGCACTAGTCAATGTAGAGCCTGAGTCAATCAGTTGTGTTGCTCTCTTCTCTATGTCTGTCTTTTCCAGAATGTACTCCTAAAAATATAGTAATACAATATGTTGTTAGTTACAGTCTTGCTTGTGTAAATATGATATCATTAAACAATTCAAACACAGCTTTGAAATACTGTATTAAAACAAAATGTAAAATAAAGTGTAAGTTCCCTTTAGGAATAACAACAATTAGGTACTCATTCAAGTTAATTACTAATACACTCAATTATACATTACCTTTACCATGTCCATCATTGTCAGCATATTTATCTCTTCCAGAGGCCCATAATGGTGTAAGTAGCACTGTTCGGCAAGGTTCTTCACAGCTATCAGCAGGCTACCCACTTCCTCCACCTGACAAGAGTGGTGGAGGTTGCTATGGCATTTTCATTGAATTACGTTGAAAATGTAAAATGGTGGTGGTGGTTTCCCGACCTGGTATCTGGACTGGCCCTGGTGCCTCAACAGGTTCATCTCGGTCTGTTCATTCTTCCCCTTGGCTCTGTCCCACTGAGTCTGAAGTTCAGACAGCTTTCGGTTCGTCATCTGCCTCACATCGAGAGATAAGAACACAGCCTATTCTGGGCCCGCCCAAATCATTATCCAAAATAACAGTATTCATTATTAAAAAATATATACAGCACGTCCAGATATGCATTTCTAAACATATATGTCTGACCAGCTTATTGGTGTTGTGCTCCTGCCTTAGGCTTTCCAAGCTGCGCTGGCCCTGCTCCAGCTCCCCCACCAGCTGGGCCAGTCGCTCCTCCAGGTCCCGATGGGTTAGGGACAGGGTCTCATGGCGCCGAATGATGGGCATCACCAGGGAGTCTGCCCCATACTCCAGATAATCTACATTCAATACAACAATGGGCATCTCCAGGGAGTCTGCCTCATACTCCAGATAATCTACATTCAATACAACAATGGGCATCTCCAGGGAGTCTGCCTCATACTCCAGATAATCTACATTCAATACAATAATGGGCATCGCCAGGGAGTCTGCCTCATACTCCAGATAATCTACATTCAATACAATAATGGGCATCTCCAGGGAGTCTGCCTCATACTCCAGATAATCTACATTCAATACAATAATGGGCATCTCCAGGGAGTCTGCCTCATACTCCAGATAATCTACATTCAATACAATAATGGGCATC
>JACXGK010001481.1:0-42476 GCA_016801125.1 Novumbra hubbsi | reverse complement strand
ATAATCTACATTCAATACAATAATGGGCATCGCCAGGGAGTCTGCCCCATACTCCGGATAATCTACATTTGCGTTCAGGTAAAGGCATTGCCTAACATTCCATTGTACCTCCTAACTGTTACAGGTATATCTGCTTATTCATTGGAAGGAACACTTCCATATTTCTGCCATTCAATAGATTTCTAGATCCAGCATTAATTGATTCAACTAAAATATAGAAACAACTTACTCTCTGGGAGGAAATCTAATACGTTCATCATGTAGTCTTCGTACATCTTGTACTTAGTCACCCTATCCTTCAGATACTGCTGCCTGTAGCGGTTAAGAAAATTATGCCAAGGCGAGAATTACCAACATTTCAGACTAGAATATTGAACAGTCTATTTTCCAGGTCCCCCCCTCACCTGGCCTGCAGTTTATCCAGCTGTTCTGTGAGTTCCCCTTTCTCCTTCTGATTCATCTTGTTATGCTTCAGTGCTGCCTGGTACTTCTTCAGGGCCCGATGGCGCTTCACCTCATTGTCCTCCACAAACTTCTCAAATTTCTTTGCTCTCTCTTTCATCTGGATCAAACCCATCAGAATGATATGAATATCTGGGTGACAGAGATTCAGCTCTTTTCTTGTGAATTGTTTTTGTCCATAAACCAACAGTGCCCGTATCATTTTACATGTCCAATGTCGTGAAGTGCTTCAGCTGGTGTAATGTAACTCACCGCCTGCTGTTTCAGCTCAAGCTCTGCTCTCCTCTGTGCAAGAGCATGCATGTGGACTTTGAATTCTTGCTGTTTCTTTGCCAGCTGCCTATCCACTTCATCAACCTCCACCTGCTTTTTTAGGACAAGGGTCCTTTGTAATGTGTTCCCTCCTGTCTCCAGTATTCTGCTAGCGGTCTACATGGAAAATCAGAAGATATATTTGCCGTGTAATTTATGTTTAAAACTTTTATTTATGATTAGGATGATCGCAATTGGAATATCTGCACCAAAGGCACAAACACATGTTTTGTGTTCAAAGGAGATTTCATTAGGAATACTTACCTTTGTTATAATAGGAATATGATTGATATTTTCCTCTTCATCTCTAAGTCACAGGAAGTATAATTCAAACATTAGTGGCGATATAGTAATGTAATTTCCAGTCTATTTATATTATTATTAATAATAGCAATTTTATAGATATTTTATATTTCTTATATTTTTAATATTCTTTTTTTTTTTATTAAGCAAAACATATGAATGGCAAAGAGGATTGATGGGGCAGTTTAAAATAAACCGAATATGATAATTGTGCAATATAAATTAAAGGCCAAACAGGATGCAACTAATTCCATATGATCATTTAAGATATGGATTGTGTCCATAGGGTAGGGAAACCTCTGAGGAATTTACAAAACTGAAGTTGAACAGATGCCACTATAATTATCATGCATAATGCATACGATTGAAAATTATGTTGAATTGAACATTCCTTTAACGATATGTAATTTAATGACTTCAAAACACGTTACAATACCTGGTCTCCACAAACTGCGTAACAAAAATGTTTTTCATTCTATTCTCCACTTTCAGATTCAGACGAGGGTCGTCATTGTTTATAAAAGGAAGAGTCTCCATTTTTGTAGGCGTTGCAGCTTATATCTTAAATAAGTATAAAATAAGTATGATCCTTCAGAGAGAACTGAAATCCAGTAATTAATAAAACTCAGTAGTTACAGTTTATGTCTTCATGAAACAGTTGCTATATGCATACGAACAAGCGAGCAATAAAGGTTTTTCAGATTGGGTGTTCTTCTGAGTCCAACTTGTGTTTTGTGTTGCCTAGGAACCAGATGGCAGGCAAAAGGAAATGCGAGGGAATCGTTTCTTCGTTGTCATAACAACTCCCCGGGAGGTGTTCTGTTTTACGGATGGAAAGCAAGTAATAGGTACATGAAGTAGACGGCTAAATAAACGAACAAACATTACAAACACAAACTCTGTCTCAATCTACAAATAACAATTGAGAATTCAGAAACAAAAATGGTGTAAAAGCAAGTATTTTGTTGCAGTCATTTCCGTATTTTTCAGTTACAGCAGGATATCTATTAGGTGGGCCGCCAACGTTTTCAATAAACTTAAAACATGTTGTTCTGAAATACAGCAACAATTACAATTAGAACTTGAAGCCATTGGTGTTCTTATTCGTTATTAATCAACATAACGGTGGTTAAAGTGGTGGTGGCAGTTAGGTTTTAGGACATTGTGATTATACAACTACTCAGAAACATTTACTGGATTGCCAATATGGAAAAGAGCAATCAGTCCAAATTAGCCTGCAGCTTTAACCAATGTGGTCTATTAATAACAACACATTTTGGTGATGGTTTGGTGGTTTTTAGGAATGGTATATTGAGGCTCTGACACATAGATATAGAAATGCAGGCTTTGCTGCATTATAGTAATGTTATTCTATGACTATTAAAGCTTTTTACTTCTTCACCAAATATAAATATCTGTTGTATTTTGTTATTTCTGTTTGATCTATTTATTTCTGAATAACAATTGTTTGCTTCCTCCTTTCTAAGTGATTGCCTTTGCATCCCAGATCACCTGCGACTGTATTTCAAGCGGCTATATGGAACATTTAGTAATACTCCTTTAAAACTCTGCCATAGTTTTCCAAGCTCTCAAGATAGAGGGGCCCTTAGTGCAGCAGAATCAAGTGGAACCAAACAAAGCTGAACATGCCCTTAAAAGGTATCCTCACTGCTGGATCTCCTCTAGCAGCACAGATAGCTTTTCTCACAGGAGTGCCTGGCCCATTGGTTGCTCTACACGCACAAAGCGTATGACAGCTCGTGTACAGAATTTATTCCAGGATTCATCATTTGCTGTCTTTTTGCATGACACCTGTTTCATTAATCAAGTTGACACTGATTACATTTGTGGTGCGCTCCCACCTTTTCCATCCTTATTGGCGACTGAAGTTCTCTCTTTGTTTGATGGGTGAGACTGAGTGAAACATACATTTTTAATAATTGATTAATGCTGTCAACTGACTTCCAGGTTTACAATCCAGGTACAACAGGATCATCAGTGTGAACAACCAGGAAGTGTTAGCCTAGTCGTTGAGGGGCAATATCGTACCACTCATGGGACCATTATAGCCTGCCGGTCCAGGACACTTCCAGAGACCAAATCTGGATAACAAAGATAACTTAAACTCTCTTACGTTTCCAGACTACAATCTACTTATCCGTCATCTCTTGGAGGTGAGCCCAGAAAAAGAAGGTATGTTTTTATAACCCCTCTAGTTAAAAATAGTTCATTATAGTATATCAGATCTGTGAGAATCTGAAGGGCATTGTGTGGTATTCTAAAGCTGATGTGTTGTATTGTGAATGTCCTAAATGCTGTCCATATGGTAACGATACAATCCTTTGATTTAACAAATAGGTTTGGTTTATATAAAATATATTCTGAACATAAACCAAATACAATTTCGGTTTCTTTAACTTTACCAAAATCTATTAGAAATGTACCATCATGGAATAAGAACTGTCAAATAGTATAGTAAAAACAAATGTGGTGATGAAAAAATAATGTCCTCACTGTCCTGACACATTGTAGCTCTGGCCAGCTAATTCTTGAGTGTCTTTACAAATATGGCATAGCCCCCCTCCTCCCCTTCCCACATATCAATACAGTCCGAAAATAATCTCTGAAAGCACAGCTGAGCCCTGGCTTTCCTTCCCTGCTGTTGTTATTGCTCGACCGCTCGCTGTTTGAGTGCTCTACACGTGTGGAGCCGCTAAAAGAATGACGAGATTTAGTTATTCTGAGTATCTTTCGCAATTTCGTCATGGTAGGAACCAGAGCTACCCGTCTTTAGGTAAATTATCCAGCGATGGGAGGCATCGACCGCAGCAAATTACGTCAGAGTCAGCGGAGTGAGTATTGTGTTACGGTGTAGGGCAGTACTATCCAAATGGGCTTTGGTCTGATTAAGCATGGGCTAAATGAGCGCGTTCTGTTTAGCGGATAAAACACTGGTACTATCATTTTAAGAATTATAGTATTGTTTTGCTATACAGACTCAATTAGGGTCATGATATCTCCGTGATATTTTAAATTTACATTTATTTTAAAATGTGACAAACTCGACGTCTCTTCGCCATTGTTTCTTTAAGTTATTTGCCTTCCCTCTTGTAGAGATGTAGATGTCATGGTGCTAGCCACCCAGAGAGGAGATGCTCAAGCTGTGAATGAGCTTTCAGAGGCTGCACCACTCAGACTGATGAAAGAGAACAAAGAGGGCTGGATACCTTTGCATGAGGCTGCATACTATGGACAAGCTGAATGCATCAAGGCACTGGTAAAAGGTAAATGTTGAAAGCATCATTTCCACATTTTGTAAAAGGTCTCTTGGAGCTTAAATAAATATGCAAAAGGAAAGTTAAATTGTTGCAATAAGAGGCTATACTTTTACATGTTCATGCTGTGAGTGATGTATGAGCATTGCTTATTTAGATTTGTGAATTGTGGCATATTTGTGTATTTCCTTTCAGCACAACCAGGATCAGTTGACAAGCGCACCCTCCAGGAACAGACTGCTCTGCTCCTGGCCGTTTCCGGTCAGCACCTGTCCTGTGTTCAGTGCCTTTTACAGGCTGGGGCAGATCCTGACATTAGCAGCAAGAACAAAGAAACCCCCCTATACAAAGGTACAGCTCTCCACATGGCTACAGTGATGACAGTTTTAGATGATGGTACTTTTTTTTTTTTTTTTTTAAGGACAATCAAGTGTGAGTTTTATGAGCTGGCTCTATTTTCCTTTCATACAAATAGTTTTCATACCAGTGAGGTTGCGTGTTTTTAAATGAATGTAGGCCTTTGATGTGCGGTGTCTCCTTGCCGAACTGACCCCTGACCCCCTGATGCCCTCCAGCATGTGAGCAGGAGAACGTGGACATGGTGAACCTCCTCCTTTTATCTGGTGCCACTGTGAACCAGAGGTGTAACCGGGGCTGGACAGCCCTCCACGAGGCCGTGTGCCGAGACAACACGGAGATCTGCGAGATGCTGGTTGGGGCTGGGGCCACCATTAACCCTCCCAGTACCTGCAGCATCACGCCCCTCATAGTAGCAGTCCAGCAGGGGAGTGTAGAGGCCCTGCGGTATCTCGTCCGTAAAGGTAGGGTTCATGGTGTGTGACGGTCTGGGGTGACATGTTTTGCCCCAAAATGTCTCCATTCTATGCGGCTTGTAATTGTAACATTATCCGCAAAGGTGCTGACGTCAACATGCAGACTTGTGACGGCATCACAGCCCTGCATGAGGCCAGTAGAAATGGCCACAAGGAGATAGTGGAGCTGCTTCTCTCCTACAACTGTGACGCCAACAGACCCGCCAAGACTGGACTCTTACCTCTACACATTGCGGCTCAATATGGACACCATGAGTAAGTAAGGATGGCAGTGTACTGTGTTTCTACTGAACTACACTACTGAAGTCTATAACTAATGTGTACACTATTAATGTAAATTACTCATGTGTACACTATTAATGTCTATTACTATTAATGTATATAACTCATATGCATTACTAATATATTTGTAAAGTACTAATGTCTTTATCTCATATGTACCCACTAAGGTCTAGACTTGTGAAGTACTAAGGTCTGTGAATGATGTGTACAGTGCTGTTCTTCCTTTGTCCTAGGATAGTGTCCCTGCTAGTACCAGTTACCAGTCGGGTAAGGGTTCGCCACAGCGGGATCAGCCCCCTCCACCTAGCAGCAGAGCACAGCAGGGTCATAATCACAGCCCTCCTGCTGAAGACCGGGGCGGATGTCAACGCCACGCTATCCCACAATCGCTCCATGCAGTATTCGGATTACCGCTCCACGGCCCTTTACTTTGCCGTTGCCAATAGAAGCTTGGAGACGGCAGAATTGTTACTAAACGCCGGTGCTAAGCACAGCCTGGACCCAGTCAGCCCACTCCTGGCGGCTGTGAGGCGGGGTTGTGCCAAAAGCGTCTGCCTTCTGCTGCGGCACGGGGCGGATGTGAACACCAGTATCCCTACCTGCCCTTCCACCTTACCTGGTGCTATTGTCCTCTGTGTCAACAACCTCCCTCTTCTCAGGTGCCTGTTGGACCACGGCTGTGACGCTCAGGCTTGCTTCAGGTGTGCTCACGGTGTTGGTCCACACCCAGCCCAGGACAGCAGGGACCGCTTTGACATCAACACATGCACCACTGACATAGCTCTTCTGACCTGCTCGAACCCATCGGCCAGAGGAGTACAGGTAAGGACACCTCCGGTCGTAGCGGTCGAACCTGAGAACTTCATGAGTACGAACACTTTGGAAATAAGACACCGTTCTTTCTGTTGATAAAACGTAGTTTTGTGAGTTGATCTCATCACCCACCGTGCGCCACTGCGCCGGACCCCTCGTAGACCTGCTGCTGGACTACGCCGGTAATGTACAGCTCTGTGCCCGACTCAGAGAGCTCCTGGGAGGCCTGCCGGACTGGCCGAGCATCAGGTCCAAGACATGTGAGTGTAACCAGACACACAGACACACACCCACAAACAGGATAGATCAAACAAAGTCTCCTATTGTTTCCTCAGTGTCACCTCGTCCACTGATGCACCTGTGCAGGCTAAGGATCCGCGAGCAGGTGGGCGTTTCCAGACTCAGGTCACTGTACAGGCTACCACTCCCAGACAGACTGCTGCAGTACCTCAGCCTGCCACAGCTTTGATAACTTCTGCAAATCAGGCTCACCCTGTGCGTTGTGCCTTATTTTGACTGCGTTTATGTAGTCACTATTTGTTGATTGGTGTAATTGCATGTATGTGAATAATGTCTGTGTGTTGTTTACACGTGAAGGGAAAGTGTGCTGCTGTTGTGTCAGAGGGGCTGACAAGGTATTATTTAGTATAAAGCCACTACAGTTGATAATCTCCTGAAAATGTGCAGCAATGTGAGCCATAATAAAAGCAATGGTAAATATTTGAAACGCCTGTGTCATTAAGATATTTTTGTTACATAATAGTCCAGGTGTTGTTATTGTAATGTGCACTGTAAATGGGAGTGAATTCTTTTTTTCCTTCTTTAGAAATGGTGCTGAAACCAAAGAAATAATCAAAACACCTGCATTTTATTTTAAAAATAAATTTAATTTATCCATTTCACAAGAAACCTACTATTTACAAACATCACGTATCAAGACATACTGGGGGAAACGTGACTCTTCGGTTTCGACAAACACCAGTGAACACCCCCTAATTTTGCGTAATTCGTTTTGTATATAGGTTCACACAGTGTTGGTAAAATAACACATGTAGAACGCTCCATCGGTATTGCTGATTACAATGACAAACGAAAAAGTTCAACATATCACTGCATTAAACGTCCCCTTTCATTAAGAAGATTAGAAATATTACAAAGTAGTGTAAATGTTTCCGTTTGAGACGGTACTATGATTTTATCATATAATCCTATTAAATGGCATTTTAAAGGTGCAGATTTTTAAGCAGAAATACTTCTTCTAGAATTTGAAAGGCTACTTCTTAAGTGCTTATGATTACTCTGTAAAAAAGAGTAAAGCCAAGTTGGAAATACAAACAAACGTCATAGCTACTTAAAAAAACATAATATTGACATCTTCATGGTTGGTCATTCTTTACTTATTGACACTGCTAATATGTGTTTAAATGAAGCCAAACACGCTGAAAATGGATGGCTGGACCGTGGGTTTAGTCGGTATGGGTTTGACCACCACATGCGCGTGCTTATGTCCTTGTACCATGTCAGGTGTTTCAGTTTCAGCCATTGTGGCTTTCCCCCAGAATCCCATAGTCGAATGGGGTACAACAATGTGACTCTGGAAGACGTGTTGTCCATGGTACTGAAACGGACAGCAACCGCACACACTCACGTTGTGAGAGGCCACTCCAAGTTTGAACGGTTCCTTTTCCACAGGACCACGTCGATTGGGGAGAAAAAAGGTAGATTTTGGTTCCTCGTTAGTTTTTTTTCTTTTTTCAACCTCATTGATTACTGTCACACCATGGTTCCTTCTCCATACATGCTGTGAAGGGTTTTTGTTGGTTTGCGGAAAACGGGGTTCCTCCCAAAACGATGCAGGGAGTTGACGTTTCCTCATCGGTACCTGATCTTGCTTAGCTTTGCTATTGTCTAAAGGTGGGTTCTGACCCGTCTTCAAGTTCTCATCTTGCCCATTCGAACCACCTTTTTCATTTATTCGAGTCATGCTCGGGTGAATTGTCTCCAAAGAAAACGCGCTACACTTGTCCACCAAGGCTTTGGCAACGCCAGACTCAGTTGCTTTGTGTGCGTGGCATCTGGGCAACCGAGAGTATTTCTGGGAAAAACGCTTGAGCTGTTTCTGCAGGTATTTCCTGTGGTCCACCGAGCGCCTGCAAGGGGCCGATTTGTCCAGGGCCGCCTTGATGTCACTGGATGCCAAGTTTACAAAATTCAGAAGCGTTTTCACTTCACTGTCTGCACTTGCCATTTTAATCACCGTTAAAGTGTAAATCGTTTAATCCATTCAACCAAAAACATCCATGCAAATTATATTCTTCTTCATCTTTGAATTCTGAGAAAAAAAGTGAATGGTATTATAAGACTTTGTAAGGGGCATCCAAAGATTGTAGGCTACAGTGAAAAATTAACAACTCAATTTATGTCCAATGGTGATGACTATTGGTAATCCCGAATTGATTACACAAATACTCATCATTTTACAAAAATAGCATGTATGCATTGCCTAAAAATAAAGGTTACAAGTAATCCATTTATTTCCAGAAATAAAACGTACCATGTGCCCAGTTGAGGAGTCCCATTCCTGACTATCCGAGACGCAGTCTGAGTGTTTCAACAACTTGAATGAATATAAACTGCGTGTAGTTATGGTGGTTTCCTTGAACCAATCAGCGACCTCAGGCCCCTCACAATGCACCCCAATCAGCCTCCAAGCACCATGGTATTGAATTCTTTGCCATCGCAAATTGTTGTCATGGAGATCCACCAAGAAAAGAGTTAATAAATGCAATATTTCTGCCCAGTCTTCTGCGCGCTCACGGGGCACTGCCCGTTTATCCAAACTTCACAATATGTCCCATAGCGCGGAGTTAAAAAAAAACGAATGTGCTGTAATTTGACTGTTCTTTTATTGACATGCGTCACCAGTGCAAGACAACATTCGTTTTGGTTAGACTACTTTCAACTGTAGCCTACTCAACAGAACTCCCCCTCCCAGAGTGATGTCAGATGTAGGATTTGGTGGAGAGGGGGATCTAAAGAGCACATATCCATGGAAAGGGGGCTTGAGCGCTCAAGAATCTTGTCTTTCTGTTTGCCCCCTCAATCGAGCAACACAAAAGCTGAATTACTCATTCAAACCTCGCGGGACAAAAGCAAAGGAGCTGGATAGCACTCCTGCATTTGTAGTCAAACATTTAGAGACTTAAATCGAGTCGTCATGAAGGAGAAAGAGTTGGACAAAGCCCATAGAATTGCCATCAGCAAACATTTTCCTGTGTCATATTAGTGGGTCTCCATGGCTGCTTTTGGCCGGCGGACAATAGCACAAGTTTGCACACTCGAATACTGTCACCCTGCCAACGGCAACAAGAGCTCAAAACAGGACAATCCCCGGAGAAAGAAGGCTCCGCGGGGAGAGGAGGAAAAAGAGACTTGTGAAATGCTAATTGAGCTCTATCCCCTTATTGAAGAAAAAAAGACTAGGCCTACCTATCGTTCCCTTGAACCACCTCCACTTGGCAGCAGTGTGGCATGAGATGTGAGGAAACCGTTTGTCTAGTAAGTAACCGACACCGCATGTCTACAACCACCATACCGCTTTTCTCCCGCTACTTAGACGACGTCAGCAGTACCTTTTAGAGCGCGCAATTAAATGGACTGTTTGATATTTCAATGGATTGTATACTATTCAAATGTAGGTTACTGACTTCTCAGCGAAAATTATCACAACTGTGTACGGTTGCTAAAACAAATGCCATTTTCTAGAGCACAACTTTCACCTTCCCAGATAAAATCTTCCATAACGTGTGAATCCAACCTTTAGTAGAAATGGTTGATCTCTCATCCTCGGATTAAGACTCTTGACGCTCTGCAAGGCAACAGGAGCATATTTTCCAACTTCAGGCAAATTAACAATGGTACACCCCTCCCCAGCCCATTGCACTACTTCTACGCTTTTGAAGTGACTAAGAAAGAGGAAGTTTAGTGGCACCATTAAATCCCACTATGTGTCCTTTTCTTCATGCCACTTTGAGTAAGACGGATGGAGGAAAGGTTTGTCAGCCTTTTCAGATTGTGATATGTTGTGGGACAGACAAGGGTAGATTATAGAATAATAAAGTGCCCTTCTGAAACCTTGTCAAAAATAAGACTGGTAAGGAAACACTAATCAGTTCTTAACCCGAATCACTGTAAAACTTTATTGCTCCTGGGTTATAGCAATATTCTTCTTTTTGGTAACATTCCATTGCAGTTAGTGGGAAGATCAGATTCTACACACACCATGGTAACCACAACAACCTCTGTGGTTCTTGGTTGCCAATAGGTCACTGCATTGACAGCATCAGACTCCCCCTTACCCTCTGCCCCCAGCAGCTGCCTCAGTGGGACTCCCACCAGCTCTCTCATTAGCATAATGACACATCCACTTCACATAATGCATACTGGGGTCCTTCCACGCACGAGTGTCTCTTATTTACCTTCCAAATAAACCCATTCGCAGGTATACTCTTTTTATACTGGTTAGCTAGGTTTGGCTTGCCCCCTCCGCCCAATAAATTGTTTTACATATTTGTAAACTTCTTTACTTTCTCGTTAATCTTTTTTTCCATTATTTGTTGGCCAACTATGTGAATTTACCCACGAATTGTCATGTCAATTGAGTCATGTCAAGACCTAATTATTTTGTGTTACAGCTTCTGTCAATATGCAGGAATAAGTCATCGATCATTATTATGTTACTTGTTTTGTCTATGTTCTTTTTAGATAGATGAAAGACTGATTAAAAAGCATGCATAAAATGTAGGAATTGGTATATGTATGAAAGGGATGTAATACCAAAAGGAATGAACAAAATCCTAGTAATTGACCACGCTTGCACAGGTCTGTGTCAATGCTTCGCTGCTTTTTTGCAGGTAACTTAAAAAATAAATGTCCATAGTCTAGACCACTCTTAATGGAGGCGTCTTTACAAATTCAAATTAACCACTCTTGCCACTAGATGGCAATACACCACTACACAGATTGGAATACGATTTTGAGTAAACGCTATAAGTTCATGCTAAAAAGCTTGGTCTATTTTTATGTTTTTGAGTTTCTTACTTAAGATGAAATCACCTTACATCCTTTGGGTTTATATCTGTACTTTATATTATGTAGGACTGCATGGGATTTAGATGAGATACAAAATATTTAAAAAGAAAATCTGGCAGAAGATGACAGGTCTTCAGTTAGGTTAGTACAAGTAGTACTGTCAACACTGGAGACTACACATTGTAGACTGCACACTGTAGAATACACTGCACTGTACTACGACAAAGAAATTAAAAGGAATCATAATTAGCAAAAGGAGGGTATTACCTTGAATGTGGTGTTTGTGGTTGTGAATAATGGTGTTGTGGCAGGTTTTCTGTGGTTGCTGCAATCATGTGGAGTCAGCAGGACAGGAAGTGGATGATGTTGAGCTTGGTTCCTGTCATTTAATCAATAGTGATATACTGGAGGAGAGGATAGAGGAGCTAGACCACTAAACGGCTCCCTTAGGAGATCTAAAACCACCCGTAGAAGACATGTTTATGCCAACACTTCAGACTTCAGACTAAAAAAATATATAACTTTACTGATGAGCAAAAATGATAGATTTTTGTTTTCCATTTTACTGAAGGCACTGCATTGCTTCAATATACTTGTTGACTGAATTGATCATTGTCAAATGTAACTTGTATAATTGGATTGGATGCCAGTTAAATTTCATGAAGCCTACAGCGTTCTTAAATGTCAGGTCAGGTCTTGTGTCCAACTTATCTCTCATGACAGAAAAGGCTGCAAGCTCTGGTATTTATACTGCACCAGTTAGTGTATTCTGAAATGCCAACCCCATCCTTTGGCAAATCCATGAAAAGAGACGATTGCTTCTCATACAGGCAAATAACAACTTGGAAGTGTATGAATCCATATTTTCATATATGGGTATATTAAGCAGGACATTTGGAGTATAAATAATAATTATTTGTGGCAGCAATAAAAAAGTCCCCACTAGTACGTGCTGTGCACATCG
Organism: Novumbra hubbsi; assembly: GCA_016801125.1. Taxonomy (NCBI): domain Eukaryota; kingdom Metazoa; phylum Chordata; class Actinopteri; order Esociformes; family Umbridae; genus Novumbra; species Novumbra hubbsi. The sequence continues at coordinate 30,141 of JACXGK010001481.1, read as the reverse complement.
TCGTACTTTCATGAATTAAATGATCCTCTGCAGACTATAGGTCAATTACCCTACACGAGCAGTCTTACATTTTTAGCACTGGAATGGCTGCTTATGTGCGGAGACTAGAGAATTAATCAGCCTAGCCAGTGTTTCCCCCTACGTAGTGTTTAGTGATGTCTAATTAGAGGAAGTAATCGACCTTTAGTCTGCAGAAACCACCTCCACTATGTGCTGGTCCGGAGAAGAGGACACAATTATACACATAAAGCTGCATAATATGCCCCATGTTATGAAATTGGCTTGTCTACTGAGGATGGGAGAGAGACTGTAAGAACGGAGGGCTCAATGGTTAACGGTGTCCTGTTATTAACAGAAGATTGCACGTAAACATTGTTATGCAATTTTCCTCTCCATCTCCTCTGCGTTTGGCCCATATTTGTACACTACCCAAAGCGTAAGACTTGAGGAATTAAGATAATTTAACCTACTTATTCACGCAAGTGAAAACTTTTAAGAAAAACGATTTTCTTTCTTTCTAGGATTCAGTTTTGATGGTTGCTAATGTCCAAAACCCACCACAAATATATAGCCCAAATTACTGTTAAGACAACCTTTTCCTGCCATTGTTTTTAATAACTATAATTATAAGATTAATTACATGTTTTATAAAATGTTCCACAATACGCTCTTGCATTAGTGTGTGTATTTTGTGCAAATCTCTCTGAACCCTGACTTCAACTCAGTCTTCTGAGTGGTTTCCTTATATGGCTTCATTCCTCATATCCGTATCGCCTTCTTACCGCTGAACGAAATAAACCGGGAGAAACAATATTCATACAACTGCCTATTCATACATGGTATTTCCTTGCATACTGGACATTTCGACCTACGTGGCTCAGTAAGCGTCTTTCGTCTGTTGAACTTTTACTATCTTTCGTGCGATTTGATTCGAGAATAGTCTAAGAGTACACTCGCAGTCAAGCTGAAAGGAAGGGCACTCCGCGAGGACGTGAAGTGCGCGGAGGTGCACTTCAAGTGGATGCGGGATGGTTCCTTGAGGCTCTCCGCCTTATCTATAGTCTTCAGGCAGAGGGATGCATCAGTTTAACCATTTGCTATGCTCTCCAGAGTTCACAAGTGATTTTTAGTAAATAAGTTGATGAAATGAGTATCGGAGCAGCAGTTATTTTTCGGACCTGTGTTTGACAATAATTCCACGGATTTTTTTTTCTTAATTTGCTTTAACTTCGATGGCTTCAGTATTTGCACACCTGCATGCTGACAAGCAAGAATGTGAGGTAGCCTATGTCCCGTCTTCGGCTCTCACAACACACGGAGTAACGGAGCATCGGTTGGATTCGCAGTGCTGGAAATAACTTTAGATATTTAAATTATTGGGATTGCTTAGTCTCCTGGGTTTCTTGCTGTCATATGCCACCAACAACGGAAATTCAACAGCAAAATGAATATGGCATAAACTATTTCTGGAGACGCCAGTCACAGATATCGCCGGCGACTTGGGTAGGGTGGAAGAGAATTTCCCAAACGGACTAATCCTATGCATACCGTGCTTGTTTACTCGCTACGCTGTATAGTGTCTTTGAGAAGAGCGCAGGAGGAATGCTGGTCCAAGATTTAATACCATTTATTCTAAGTTTTTGGCCTCTTCTCTTCGGTCATTGCATTTTCTCGTTGGTTTTACTCACATGCCAGGTAGGTATTGTGTTCGTGCGCGCCTACACACTTGAAATTGTACGCGTAGTTATTACACAACTGTAAGTGGGGGTGTTTATGATTATACCAGGTGTTGATATTGGTCGACGTAACCGCGCTTTTCTCCTTTTTTTATGTACTATCAAATCGACTTTTTTTAAACACAAAAAACGATGTTTATAGAGGTGACTGAGGCCTTTCTGCACCCCTCACACTATATTGCATCAACTATGGAGAAGTTTTGTGTTGTAGATAGGCAGCAGTAGTTCCCAGTGGATTCACTGTTTTGATGGGATGTAGGTGATTGACATGCAGGCAGGCGAAGAGCAGTAGACTCTTAGAAAGCAGCACAGTGAGCTAATAGATTCCCATCCAGAATATGATGCTGAGGATGAGTATTCCAACCCGTGGCCCTTGTTGCTGCCTACGGAGAGCAGTGAGCTGCTGTGATGTTGCCAGGGTTCATGTGAAATGTGATCTGCTCGAGTTTCCAAGTCCACCCACACACTCTCCTCAGGGCAACCTGCTGCCCACTCTGGTGGTGGGTGGTTTCTCTGAGGGAGAGGGTTTCAGCCGTAGACGTGTTACCATCCTGGATGTCTGTGAATGCAGCTTCTGGGGAAGCAACATAGTAGAGAGATACCATCTTGAATACTACTGGGTGGTAATCCAGAGGTTTCCAAGTCACACACTTTGACGATTTCGTTGCCAGGTGCATTATCGCTGATGGTGAAGGGAATTCTGTTGTTGTAATGCAATGACTCAGTATATATTACAGTCTAGGTTACAATAGGCCAATATTAATATTATACACTCTCGTTTTTGTTCTCGTTTTAATCATGAAAAGTCTGAAATATGCCTTTTGGGGGGGTTGGAGAATGAAAGTGAATGTTCTTGAATGCATAATGAATAGAGCATTCTCTCTCTGTGTCTCTACCCCTTTTCCACTGTGTCTGTCCATAAGGGTGAACTGCAGAGGTCATGCTCACAGACTGTAGCTGGAAAAGTGAGCGAACACTGCCAGCTGGCATGCCAGTGTAGAAGCTACCCTCCACTCCCCCCCCCGCCTCCTCCCCCACCTCCCCCGCGGCTACTGTTGGCCACAGGTAAGGCTCGACTCACACCCATCTCACACCACACCAGCAAGCCTCTGCGGTTCCGCTCCTCCTTCTCAGTGCCCCGTCTCGTTATCACAGTCTCAGCAGTCCCAGTGCCGGCATCTAGCTAACCATTCTCACTTTCTTTAAATGGCTTGTTAACACTTTGCAGTACAGTGGACCTATACCAGAGCCACTGTGGTTGAATAAAGGGTTTGAATCTTCTTACATAAAAGAGCCACAGGGAAGCAGAATTTAACATAAGTTTCTGAGATGTAGGCAGGATGTTGACAGCCGAACAGAGGACTAATTTATGCTTGTCTTGACCTTGGGGAGTACCCAGTTGCCTGTGAAATCTCTGCATGCTGAGCTGCCAGGCTCAGTGGTTGGGTTTCCCCCCCAGGACCACCTGATTAAAACACAGATGAGTTCATTAAATTCTAGTTTTGATACAGTTAAGGGGGCTAATGAACCACCCTGGCTGTCCCGTATGCGTTTTGAAGTTGAGCCGAAGGCACTGACTGTCTTTATGTCTATGTCTGTTTCTGTTTTGTTTTCTGAGTTGACTGCCTTACTTATGTCAGTGTCTCCTTCATAGTTCAGATATTAACTAATTATTTGATGTTAAGTTGAGACATTCCTACTGTAGAAAAATGATATCAACTAGATAAAAAAGTGTACAACGACACTTTGGTAGACAGTGTATATTTTGTCAGTATGACTGTAAAAAGATTTTCCACCACAAAGAAAACAAGTAGAAGATTTATGATCGATCTCTGTACCACACACAATATCTCAGACATCACAGAATGATATGTCTTGCCTTTGAGAGCCTGCATTTAAAACATTACACCATTAGGCCATGTGGTGGCGCTAGCAAAAGCAATTGAAAATGCATATTTGCAAGGTCAAGCCCCTGACCCTGTTTGACCCAAGGCATGATAGTTGGCACCTATCCACAACGGCCCACATTTGTCTCAAAAATCCATAGTCCTTCATTATTTTAGCTTTTTTCTACTATTCCAGCACAGAATGACAGATCTTCACAAAAAGTGATTATGCTGTATCTACAGTGCTGTGGGCACGCCAATAGTTATTATTTTCTTTAATTGTATTTCTTTATACATATTTTGACATATTGATGTTGGATTTCTTTGTTTTTACTGTTGACAGTTAAAGGTAACATCATTTAGCATATTGTCTGAAGCCCTCTGAAAAACGATTGCTGATGCCAATGACTCTGGGAGCATTTCCAAACTGTTTGAAATTATTCCACTGTCCAAAGAATCAGCTACAATTTAAATTATTTTGGAGCTGTGACATTCTATTTAGGATGGACACTCCTAACAAATTTAGCCCAAGAGTTGATTGAAAGATCCTCAAAGAAGTGAAAATAGAAACAGGGTAACATCAAGGGATCTTCAAGCCTCTCCATCCACAATCAGTGCCTATAAACTATTTAAATAGGTTGTTATATAAATGCACATCTGACATTTTGACAGACAACCAAAAAGATGTTCGGAACATTGTGCTATGGACAGACGAGTCAAAAGAGTTGCTTGGCCGTAGTGCCAAATGTGTGGTTAAAAAACATTGCTTTTGAACAGAAGAAGCCCATACCGACTGTAAAGTCGGGTGGAAGGAGGTTTTTGGTTTGGGACTGCTTTGCTGCCAGAAGGGCCAGCCAACCATTATAGATCCAACTCTGAATTCCACAACGTACCAGATAATACCTTCTCTCTGAAATGAAAATGGCTCATGCAATGATCCAAAACACAAGTAAATATTTCATTTTTAGGATTCACCAGAGTGCAATAAGGTAACGCAGCCCTGTCTAACATTCACCCCACCAATCCCCGATGTTCATGAACCAATCCATGCTCCCCAAACACATTACAACATAACATGCTGAGGGGGACTTGAAGCAATCTGTATATGTAAGTATTCAAACATTATGTTGAAGGATCTCTGAGTGGGAAAAAATCCTCCCAGAAAATGTAAAAGAATGATTAACAGCCAACAAGAGTTGGCTACACTACATTATTTCAGTCAAAGGGGGGAACAATAAGGGTGTACTTATAAGGACATTTTTGTTTGGTTTTGTTTTCATTTGCAGTCATTAATACCAAACATAATGTGAAATATCTGTAGGTTAAAATGTGTTAAAACTATCCATTGCGTAAATTCCCACATCACTGCATTTACAAAGGTCACACAACCTAATACTTTTCTGATTAGTACCTCAAACAAAATGGCCGGTATTAAGCGATAAACATTCACTTGTCTGTGGTCTGGCACATACATGAACTCAAGACTCATTGACCTTAGGTTGTCAATATTAGGAGCAATGTTTATATAAAATGTCTTGATGTGTCTGACTCCGTGATATTATTTGCTACACATCTTCAACAATATATCTCAGACACAACAGGCACGATTGCATCTGAACCTGGGTGCATGATGTGTCTTAGTAATCAGTCATAGGGATCTGTGAATTTACTGATTTCTACTGATTGGTCCAGCGGTCGCTGCATCATTTGTTGAGGACAGTATGTTTACCGTCTTGTTATTATGTCTTCATGAATACTTAATAAGCAGTGTGCTAAAATAAATGGGACATTTATGCTGATTGTTTGCTTGGCCCTGGTTACAATTGAGACTGTTGAAAATCAGACAGCATACCAAGAGTGTGAAGGAGCAATTTATCTTTTAATGCGCAAAAGGCAGCTGTGAAAAGGCTTCAATCAATCAGCTACAGTGATTTCCCTTGATCAGCTAAGATCGGCCTCTTTTCTTCAAATCACTAAGTGACTTGTCTATGAATTAATGAAGGCTGTCAATGACCAAAGTGTCTCTAACCTACCAGCCAAATGGTTTATGTCCACAATTTCTTTCATAAACTGTAATTTATACACTGGTTTTTTACAGTTAGTTGGCTTTTTATCTTTTCATAATATTGTAATTCCGCTTTTTTTCTCTGATGATTGCAATTCTGTTAATTTTCTCATAATATGGTATTTGTGTTTGTATCCCACTATTCCGTATTGTTCCTAACATTTTCTTGGCTTTTCTTGTCTTCTCACAATGTATTAATTCTCTAATCATGAATTTGTATATACTGCTCTAAAGAATTAAGGAACACTTAAGGGACAATGGGGGCCCACTGCACCAGTGAAAGGTCTTAAGGGGTCTGAAGAGTTCATCCTGGTACCTAACAGCAATCAGCTAGCATGTGGAGGTCTGTGCGACCCTCCAAGGATATGCCTCCTCAGATGGGCATTAACCCAGCAGCTGAACCGATTTCTGCTTCTTTGTGCGAGGAGGAACAGGAGGAGCACTGCCAGAGCCCTACAAAATGACCTCTAGCAGGCTACTGGTGTGCATGTATCTGACCAAACTGTCAGAGACAGACTCCATGAGGGAGGCATGAGGGCCTGACGTCCTTTAGTGGGACCTGTACTCACAGCCCAGCCCTGTGCAGCTTGATTGGCATTTGCCAAAACACCAGAATCGTCAGGTCCGCCAATGGCGCCCCGTTCCCTTCCCAGGTGAGAGCAGGTTCACACTGAGCACATGTGACAGACGTAAAAGAGTCTGGAGGCGTTATTCTTCCTGCAATGTCTGACCTCTGGGGAGGGAGGTATCAGCGCATCCTACGACTCCAAGTAGTGCTACAGACTGTCCAGGAGCTTACTGATTCCCCAGGACACAATCCGCCGTCTCATGAAGAGTAAGTCCAGACATTGTTGGAAGTGCATACAGGCATGTGGAGTCCATACATGCTACTTACTCATATTATGAGTTGCTGTAATGAAATTCAAACAAATTGGAACAGCCTGTGATTTCAATCGATTTTTGGGAGTTTCAATCCAGCCTTCAATTGGTTGGTGATTTTTGTTTCCATTGACCACGCCATTTTTTTCTCAATAAATTACACAATGTACTGTAAAGATTTAGCTTTTTCATATATTTCCTTCATGTCAGTATGCAAAACCAGGATTTTCAGGAACTTCTAGCCGTGATGATGCAACTGACTTAAATCTGCATTGTTGGATTTTTTTACATTTATATTTTAAAGATTTTCACAAATACATACAAAATGAAAACCTAAAAATTATTTATTCAATAAATATTCCCCTCTTTTTGTCATGGCAGTCCACAGTATAAAAAGATGAACAAACAAATGATATTGCTCTGGGTGCTAAAATAGTGTATAACATTGTTGTGTTTTTGTACTGCTTGTAGAATTATCCGTATGGTCCTTCAGTTGACTAGTACATTTTCAGCACATATTTTACAACAAAAAAGAATGATTTCTTCTAGTGCCTCGCAAAGAAGGGCACTGATTTCTAGACATTTTAATAAATTCATATTTAAGGTGATTCTGATTTGGATCAACACACAACTTGACAAAGATTGATTTTAAAATAATTTTAAAAGAATGATGGGCCAATAATGCACAATCCACTTTAATTATAAGTCTTTAAAATTAGCTGACACTTATCCAGAACAACCTATCGTAGTGACTGTACGTTGTTTAGAATCAAACCCACAACCCAGATATCGTAAGAGCCATACTCAACCAAGTGAGTTATGGTGTACACTGTGTAAAGACAACAAAAGAATTACCTCCTATGTTGTTTTTAATTTATTGACTATATTGGTTAAACTTTTTTGTTTAAAAAAAAATGTCAGGCAACACACCAGGAACATTACATTCCTCAATTTCTGTAAAAGAAAGTTCGAAATTATTCTTCCACTTTGACGTAATGGAGCCTTTCACGTAGATCGCTGACAACATGTCAAGTAAACGTAAAAATAAATTGGATTCCCACAAAATTTGGAAAAAGCCAGTGGGTGTGCATACTTTTCACAGGCACTGTAGATGCACATTTGTTTTTAGAGTATGGTGTAATCTCCTCGGGTTGTATACATACACTTAGTGGCCCATTGATGACACACACCAGACGTGGACATGGATTTATATTGACTGCAGGTTTATGAGCATTAAACCATTCAGTTACTGTTGAATTAATTGATGCAATGTGAACAACCTAAGTAACCTAAGCTACTTTAACACACACAGGTTCCTGTATCTAAGAAACGACTTCCCCGCTGGGTTTTCACACGCAACTACAACAACCCAATGTCTATGAGACATGAAAGAGGTCCATTGAGAATAGCTGTTCTGTTTACGTCCCCTTGACCTCAACCCCATAAGGAATCACTTGGGATTATATGAAGCAGGCTGTTGGCAGCATCAAATCACAGCCACCCAATACGCAGCTTTATGATGCCATCACGTCAGCATGGACCCACGTCACCTGGAATAATGAAGGCTGTTCTGGAGGCCTAGGGGTCGGACTCAGTACTTGATAGGTGTGCCTAATAAACTGGCCCCTGAGTGTAAATTCTGGTTGTCAGGGATGCTACATCGCTACATTTGTATAGCATATTATTCAGTATTTTCATGTGGTTCATAAAATAGAGCACCAAACCAAATAGTGAAGCTAGCAGCTTGTGTTTATATTGGTGATCTATTGGTGGGGGAGGCAAAACATGTATAATCTAAAATAAATTAAAAGAGGAGTAATACAGTACTTGAGGATTTATCTGTAATCATTGTTGCTGGAAAATCTGTTTGTTTTAGTGTGTGCCAGATGCATAAGGGAGGTGTTAGAGATGATTGGGGTTTTAACAGTGATCCCAAAACAATCCATGAATATGTATGAAGTATGCATTAAAAAGTGGGACAATGCGAGAGTCTCTACAAACATTTAAAATGCCAAATTAAGCAAATTGGCAGTGAAAAGACAAGTCTGTGCTCTAAAAATGGCTCAGTCCCTTCAAAGGAGAGAGCTATATTACGCTGAAGTAGATCCTTACCACTGACTGAATTAAATCTTACAGCCGTTGACAAAATGCAGGATTAAAACGGAAGTTGAGCTCAGCTGAGATTTTACATTCATAGTGACTTATGACGTGGTATACTGGGGAAACATGCCTTGTCATTTGCTCTGGATGAATCTGCAGTGTTGGAATATTCCACAGCATTTCTAAGGGTTATGTGTTACCATGAAGGCTATTATTCAATCTAATTTACAACCAAACTATAATCCAAATGCTTGGGATGTCATTATTGTAGTTCTTTACCCAATGGTAGACCCAGAGTATTATTATACCCTAGACAGTGTTTTAGTTGGTGAGCTATATTTAGTTCATACCTAGATTTATAAACTGGGTTACTATTAACAGAGCAAGACACGCTTTTTGCTGGAGTTGTTCCGCCTGTTTAACTGAGCAGTGGTGTCAGTGTCACATATCTTTAAACTTTTGAACGTCCATAGTAGGCAATTCATTGTCATTGAGAAGGGGCAGAGTGTGACAGAACCGATCCTCTTGTCTAAGCACATGGCTGTATTCTTGGGTGTTCCGCAAGGCTCCGTTCCTTGGGCCACCAAATTCTCTGTGTATATCAGGGTCACCCAAAACTCTTCCTGGTAATCTACTGTACTGTCCTGGAGGTTTTCAATTTACCCCTGATGTAGAACACCTGGTTCAACTTGTTCGCAGCTCATTAAGCCATTTACTGTCTGAATCAGGTGTGCTATGCTAGGGTGGAAGTATGTACAGCTATTAAAGGAAAGAAAAAGGTGCATTGGCCTCTTTATTTCTTCCAGCGCTGTACCTACTGGAAGGCAGTTCTCCAGGAACAGCCTTGGTGCATGTTCATAAGGTTGCACATGCTGCTGATAACCGCCCCGCCCACCCTGAAGACCCTGGCACCTCATTTAACCCTGTGCTGACCACCCTACAACAAAGCAGTAAAAACATCTACCAGGCATTCAACCAAACCACCCTCATGACCAAAAACCTGAAAGTATGATGTACAATTGGAGAGAGGACATTGGCCCTACCAAATACCTTGGTGTATGACTGGAGTACTCACACACCACGTCCCTATCAGCCGCCCTCAGTCCACACCTGGAGCCACAATGGATTGATGTTGTGCAGTGAGGCATTGTTCACACTGCCTAGTTTACCCTTGCAAAAAATTCTTCTTATCCTTGACGATGGCCACATAGTTCTCAGGCATGCCGCTGAAAAGCTCCTCGATATACTGAGATCCGCTTTGTCGCCAGCAGAGTAAAACATTTGAAAAAGAATGTGCAAGCAGAGAGATTTGGAAAGAGAGAGAAAACAGACAAGTGTCTGGGGAAGAGGGGAGGGCATGGAGTCCATTCTTCAGATAAGTTGCTAAGTTGCACTGAAGTGTAATACAAGATCCCTGATGTGTATCTTAAACCTCCGTCTGACATGACGTGGTCAGAATGTGGAATCAGTTTGGACTTATAGTGCTTTTCTGATAAAACAGCACTATGAATGATTAATGAAGAAGCGTTTGAATCTCTGGATATTAAACCTAACCAGAACAGAGATATTAGGTGAGCCTCAAGCAAATCAGTCCATAAGCATTATGGTGCAATATTATAGTAATACAGGGTTGCAGAGAATCAATACATCTTTAATCAGAACTCTGGCAGTTGATTTACAACCTGGAATGTTGTTGAGCTACATTAATAATGAGCTTTCATCATAAAGAGAGCTTCTAATGAAATTTCTAGGGGGGAAATGATCTAGGCCAAGGCAGGTAGCATGATAACGTAATGTTGATAAGTGCTATACTCTCAAATAAATGGAATCCAGAAAGGATTTTTGGCTCTCTGCATATTTCCATTTCCGGGTAGAATCGTTTTTGGTTACTTGTAGAACCCATTTGGGTTCCACCTAGAACACAAAACAGTAAGATATGTAACTACCATGTATTTCTCTCTCTTTGTTTATGCTCCCCTCCCAGTGGTGGAGCCTCCTCTGCCCAAGTTGAGGCCATGGTGGATGGACATAATAGTGCTTGGGACAGTCGGCTGCGCCCTGGCGGTTTTCCTCCTTTCAGCCATCATCATCTGCTACAAGGCCATAAAGAGGTATTTCATCGGGATTGTCCGGGGTAACACTTCATAGTCTGTATCTAACTCCAAATACAGTTCATCCAAAACAGTGTATATTAGGGGCCAATGTTTTTTTCAATATGTTTTGCAGGGTTTTCCCATGTATTTCTTTAAATCTGTGTTATGCTCAATGTTGCACAGGAGGCTACATGCAAATGCATCCAAAGCACGAGTTGTTCATAACGTGCAGCGTGTATAAGTGCAAGAGAGCAGTTCCATGTGACAGAGATGAAAATGCCTGTCTGAAATGTATGTAGAGGAGTGATCTAAAGACACAGCAGCCAGCACAGACTAGGATTGTGCCTTGACAATAAAATAAAGTTTAAAAACCGTTCGAACATGAGAGAAAATGAAGCTGGTTACTGAAGTCTGGTTACTGTGGAACTGTTTTAATATGGTTGTACACCATGCATCATATAGCTATTAAAACAACAGCGAAATCTCCTGCTATTGTGCATAAAAACATATACTGATATGAGTAATATTGTAAAATATGAGTAAAAATATGAGTAATAATGTATGTATGAGCAATAAGGTATCCATTCTTATTCACCACTTTATTTCTGGCATTGGGGTGTTCAATAAATGACAATTAAGTAACCTTTGGATGGATACCTATTACGTGTGTACGTTGTAATGCAAAACCAACAAGATCCTGGTTTTGAAGTCAATCTCACATGTATTTATTTGCTTGGAGTTCCTTTCATTTTCATTGACCACATTGTCAGAAAACCTAAAATAAATTGAATCTTGTGCCAACTGTGAATACCCCAATATGCCAAAACATCATAACCTCACAGGAGAAGCGAACAGCATTGATCATCTCTCTAACAAGGGCACATATCAAGGTCTGTGTAGATTAGATGATAAGCAAACAATAATTTCTTGTAGTCCACATGTTGGATCTAGGAGAGATGGGAAGGAGACCTGAGCGACGTCCAAAAGGGTCAAATAGTTATGGCCTGATGACCGGGTCAGAGCATCTCAGAAACGACGAGGCTTTGGGGGGCTCCCGGACAGCAGTATTGGGTACCTACCAACAGTGGTCCAAGGAGGGATGAACCACAAACTGGCCGCAGTGTGTTGGGAGCCCAAGGCACATTGATATTAGAGGGCAATGAATGCTATCCAGTCTGGTGGGGACAGACAGAAAGTCTACGGTGGCACAAGTGCAGAAAATGTTTATGATGGTTACAGGAGGAATCACAATGTGTCACAATGTTTTGCTGGGAAACCTTGGGTCCATTTATGTGGACATCAATTTAAAGCGGGACACCAACCTAAATATTGTTGCAAAACAGTTAAACCTTAGTATGGCAGCGGTATTCCCTGATGACAGTTGTATTCCCAGATGCCAGTGGTATTCCATGATGGCAGTGGTATTCCCTGATAGCAGTGGTATTCCCTGATGCCAGTGGTTTCCCTGATGCCAGTGGTATTCCCTGATGACAGTGGTATTCCATGATGGCAGTGGTATTCCCTGATAGCAGTGGTATTCCCTGATGCCAGTGGTTTCCCTGATACCAGTGGTTTCCCTGATAGCAGTGGTATTCCCTGATGTCAGTGGTTTCCCTGATGCCAGTGGTTTCCCTGATAGCAGTGGTATTCCCTGATGGCAGTGGTATTTCCTGATGTCAGTGGTATTTCCTGATGGCAGTGGTATTCCCTGATGTCAGTGGTATTCCCTGATGGCAGTGGTATTCCCTGATGGCAGTGGTATTCCCTGATGATAGTGATATTTTTTTTCTTGTTGTCTTGCACCAAAGAAAATTCATTGTATGTGCAAATGTACTTGGCAACAAAGTTTTTCTGATTCTGATATTCCCTGATGGCAGTGGTTTTCCCTGATAGCAGTGGTATTTCCTGATGGCAGTGGTTTCCCTGATGGCAGTGGTATTTCCTGATGACAGTTGTTTCCCTGATGGCAGTGGTATTTCCTGATGGCAGTGGTATTCCCTGATGACAGTGGTTTCCCTGATGTCAGTGGTATTCCCTGATGGCAGTGGTATTTCCTGATGACAGTGGTATTCCCTGATGAGAGTGATATACCCTGATGGCAGTGGTATTTCCTGATGACAGTGATATTGTTTTTGTTTTTGTTGTCATGCACCATAGCACCAAAGAAAATTCCTTGTATGTGCAAATGTGCTTGGCAATAAAGTTTTTCTGATTCTGATATTCCCTGATGGCAGTGGTTTTCCCTGATGACAGTGATATTCCCTGATGACAGTGATATTCCCTGATGACAGAGATATTCCCTGATGACAGTGATATTCCCTGATGACAGTGATATTCCCTGATGACAGAGATATTCCCTGATGACAGTGATATTCCCTGATGACAGTGATATTCCCTGATGACAGTGATATTCCCTGATGACAGAGATATTTCATGATGGCAGTGATATTCCCTGATGACAGTGATATTCCCTGATGACAGAGATATTCCCTGATGACAGAGATATTTCCTGATGGCAGTGATATTCCCTGATGGCAGTGGCCCCTTTTATGTACATTTCTGAAAATGTACATAACTTACTTCTTTGTAAAAACAGAGTACATATACATAGCTTTTTAGACTCAATCCGTGGAGCATATTTGACAGGGCAACACACGGTTATTCTCAATGCTCCAATGAATGATCTTTTATTTAATTCGATTTTGCTGTTTTTATATTTAAAAAAATTGGCTAGCGTGTAAAGCTGATGACCATTTCCCTGTGGTTGTAGCGATTATGTGAACTGTTTCCCGCTGTTTGGATTGGTTCATCAGAGGAAAGGCCATGTGGGATTTTAGCCTGCAGCAAAACTGAGACCCAATTCCCTGACATTCAGGCAGAACAGTATGTCACACATGTTCAGACACAAACATACAGAAACGCATACATACATGCTAACAAGGGACAGCATGACTAGTTAACATGTACTGCTGAAAGACAGATATTTCTATATACACGCACACAGGCACCTGTCGACACGTTATTCAAATAACCGAAACCATTGGATGATACGTATGGCTTTCCTCGGTACAATTATGTCTATCTTTTTTTTCAAACAACTAGCAGGCAAAGTCAGGCAGTGGAAGTAATGGATGGTTGTTTCAGGAATTCTCTAGCCCCCACTGTAGCCAAGGGGCACCTTTTTTAATGCAGCAATGCCATGAAAGTGTTGTTGCAATACGGGCAGCTGGAGCCCCAAACCCAAGTCATTATTTATGAATTAATTTGCGCAGTCATTCAGTCGCAGGCTACATCTTTTATACATGCAAGCGGGTCGTGTCCTGAAGCCCTGACTGGAGTAGGCTCAGCGACTGCAGACTCTGTGCCACACCGAGCCTTGTGAGGAGGGAAAGCGCTAAGGTCCAGTCTGCCTATTCCCATTAGCCGCGAACCAATAAGACATCAGTCTGAAGAAACCGAGGAAAAGGGAGAATATCGATTTGAAAATTGGCATGGGGCACTGTGATCAAGCCGTGTAAGAGAGTGAGAGATGGAAAGCTTGTGAGAGAAAAGAGAAAGGAGGATGTTGTCCACCAATGCTGGAGAGAAGCAGTAATTGGGTGTCTTAGTCAATAACAGTGTGAGGGAGGGTTTGTCAGAAGCAGTTATATATAGCCCTCCAAGCCCCTCGGTGCTCAGGGCTTTCCCCATGAAACTCAGCTGGAGTGTGGCCAAGGCCTGGGCAGCACACACACTGGAGGAGCTGTCTCTGCAAGCCTCCGGCCGGCCTCCCCGTAGCAGAGCTGCACACATTTGGCCTTTTGTTTGACGGTCTCGTAATCTTATTCCGCCAGTCATCTGTCAGAGGCAAAGAGGGTTGGACGAAACCCGTTCCATCCACTTTAATTCAATTCGGTTCACGGCGTCACGGGAGCTGCTGTTTGCGAGCACAGAAAGCAGGATTCAGGCACGCTGTGTGTGAGTGCTGTGTCATCCAAACCACGGACACGGTGCCTGCGGCCCATACAGTCAGCACTCCTGTAAGGAGTCTAAACACCAGAACAAGTTAACATAGCAATTCATTCGTCTCTTCAGCTCTGTTTCTCTATGGCTGTTTCCTGTGGGTTAGGGTTAGGGTTAAGGTTGCTATGCAACAAAGAAGACAAATCAGTTCAGTTTGTGTTCAGGGTAGATCCATATTAACCATATTAACTATGTTACAAATTGGGCCATCTGACCTGATCAGTTGAAGACTGAACAGTCCTGTTTTCTATCTTTTCTGCTATTTGTTGCAAAAGTGGGGTTCATGAGCCAAAATGTGTTCCAGTTTTTGTTTTCTCCCCATTTCCTCTGATATGTTATGACCTGAAACATCACTTTTATAGCCTATATTGGAATGCCTCATTAGCTCAATTAAAACGATTGTAATGTTATTTGTAATTAAATGAATTGGCTTCTTTAATAAACAGACTGCAATTACAAAAGTTGCTCAGTTCAAGGATACTGCTAGCAGTGACAGAGCAACACACGTCATTCTCAATCCTCCTTTTAAATGACCCTTTATTTCATTTCAAATTTGCTGTTCTCATGTAAACAATGTCTGGCAAGGTATTTAAACCCCTGGCCAATTATCTCTGTAATTGAAAAGTTCAAAACCAGTTTTAAAGTATATTCTGGTTTTCAATACTACCACTACTAACACTGAACAGTGAAACCCGCCATGTGAGGGGACTTTGAACCCAAGCTTGTTCCTCTCGTATCCAGATGGTAGGAGAGTAACTGTGAACAGCTCAACACATGTCCCAACCTAAACATATTCCCTTCCAAAAACTTCAAATAGAGACCTGTGCTGCGATTGCACAGCTTTGATATGAAATTTTAATCTGACCTGTGAAGTGTTGTGTAGCTACCTGCCATGTGTCAACAGCATGCATCTATTATTAAAGGCCTGGACAGAGGTCGCCGTGGGGCCTGAACGGCCTGCCCTCCATGGTGGCCTGCTGGGAAATATAAAACATTTATTGTCATTGTCTGGAGACCATGTCAGTGCCCGTGGAAACAGTTCTGGGGCCTAAAACAGCTTTCAAGTGGTCCATGGAGACCTACAGTAAGTGGAGACGTCTGTTGTGTCCCTACTACCAACAGTCATGACAACACACACCACCAGTTAGGTCCCAGCAGGATAGCTTGGTACCCTTGGGCCCACAGTTTCCTCTCCCGGCCCGGTTGTCCCGAGTACCCGGAGGGATCTGTTCATCCGCGGGGCTGGCGTCTGTAGCCGTACCCACCATCGCCCATCCCCGTCTCGCTACACAACAACGCTCTTACAGATGACATTTACAGATTGTACCTAACGGTGCTGAATCACTGTCTCCCTTTTATCAGGGGAAACCGTTCCTGAGGCCTCGGAAGCCAACTGTTATTCCTAGACACAAAGCTCGTAAAACGCAAGAAGTCATTTAGGACCATTCGGTTAAGGAATGAGGGTCACCGTCTACAGTTAGGAATGGAAATAGTGAATGAGGTCTGACACTTCTCAGGCATAGAGCATACAGTTTATGTCACTTGTGAATGAGGTCTGACACTTCACAGGCATAGAGCATACAGTTTATATCACTAGTGTATGGGGTCTGACACTTTTCAGGCATAGAGCATACAGTTTAAATCACAAGTGAATGGGGTCTGACACTTTTACGGCATAGAGCATACAGTTTAAATCACAAGTGAATGGGTTCTGACTATTCACAGGCATAGAGCATACAGTTTATATCACTTGTAAATGAGGTCTGATACTTCACAGCTATAGAGCATTTGGTTCATATCACTAGTGGATGGGTTCTGACTATTCACAGGCATAGAGCATTTGGTTTATATGACTAATGAATGGGGTCTGACACTTCACATGCATAGAGCATATAGTTTATATCACTAGTGAATGGGGTCTGACACTTCACAGGCATAGAGCATAATATTTATACCACTCAAACATTACAGTTAAGGCTTGTGACATTATTAGATTTAAATAGGATCTTTATACTAGATATTGGATAAGTTATGGTCAAATAACAGTTGTGGATAACTATATAATAACTATACCGTGACTGGGGTTAATGAGCAGACTGCTTTACCAGATGAACAACCATTTAAAAACGATATAACGCACACTACTGTTCAAAGGTTTGGCGTCACATAGAAATGTCCTTGTTTTCTTAAGAAAAACAAATGTTTTGTCCATTAAAATAAAATAAAATTGATCAGAAATAAAATATAGACATTTTAAATCTTGTAAATCGCTATTGTAGCTGGTACTGGCATATTTTCATGGAATATTTACATAGGAGTGCAGAGGCTCATTTTCAGTTACAATCAGTCTTGTGTTCCAATGGTATGCAAATGTATTATTTTAAAAGGGTATGTGATCATTAGAAAACCAATTTGCAATTATGTTAGCACAGCTGAAAATTATTGTGCTGATAAATGAAGTAATAAATCTGTCCTTCTTTAGACTAGTTGTCACGTCACCTCCTGGTGGCGGTTCAGTAAGTAATAAACTTCGAACACTTCATTCACCCCTGCGCCTTGATCATATTCATTCACTGCACCAGCCGTCACAGAATAACGCACCTTAACAATGGATCAAGCAGAGACACGGCAGAACTGTATACGTACATCCAACACGCAACAACGACAATAACGCACAAAGAGACGAGACACACAGGGGTTTAAGTACCCAGCTGATTGGGGACAGCTGTGGGGAATCAGGGAAGGGTGCCTTCACAGGACATGGGAACCAGGACAAACATACACGACGGCGCTAGAAGGCCGGCGACGTCGAACGCCGAGGAGGCACGCGCCCGGAGGACGAACCGCCACCAGGAGGCGACGTGACACTAGTTGAGTATCTGAAGGATCAGCAATTGTGGGTTTTATTACAGGCTCAAACTGGCCAGAAACAAAGAACTTCCTTCTTCAGTATTTTCCTGGTCTGAGAAATGAAAGCTTTTCCATGCGAGAAATTGCCACAAACTGAAGATGTTGTACAGCGATGTATAGTACTCCCTTCACAGAACATTGCAAACTGTCTCCAACCAGAATAGAAAGAGGAGTGGGAGGCCCCGGTGCACAACTGATCCAGAGGACGAATACACTAGAGTGTTTAGTTTGAGAACCAGATGCCTCCCAGGTCCACAACAGTCTCAACATCAACAGTGAAGAGGCCACTCCGGGATGCTGGCCTTCGAGACAGAGTTCTTTTGCACATTAGCCTCTGTACACCTATGTAGGTATTGCGATACATATCAGCCGTTTCCAGCTGCAATAGTCATTTATAATGTTAGTCAGTGATGTTATTTTAAGGGACAAAGAAAAACATACAATTTCAAGGTGACACCAAACTTCTGAACCTAGGTGTAGGTGCTCCATGAATTAGTTATCTCTGATTGATTCATTTATGTCTCTGATTGACTCAGTTATAATTGAATTGTTTAATATGGATGAAAATGCCCTCAAATCAAATGCGGTCAAAGCCCTATTTTTTATTGAACATTTAGACATCCTTCCAATAACATCCAATAGCAGAGCAGCGTCTTGGTCTGGATTAGACTGACAGTGACTGTCGGTCAGGTCAAACTGTCCCGTCGTGTTAAAGAAGATAAGAAGACACCATGCTAAGTTGTAGCTTAAGGTCCCTCTGTGCTACCAAAGGCCGTGTACAGTATTGAGTGGGACAATGGCTGTGTTCTGATCTGTCTCTGGGTTACATAAGCCTGGGCAGGGAGAGCAGCTGAAGGGGTCGGCACAGAAGACACAGTACACTGGACAAATATAATAACCACAAAAGCACTGAAGGATGCATGAAAAGGGCCTGCCTCCAAGGACACTGCTCTCCAGAGACCAATAACAGCAGAGGATCATGTGCTGCGGCTTGTTTTGCCCCATAAAGTGGCTCTCAAAGAGGGGTTGCGTTACAGCATAACCACAGTGAGGGAGGGAATGTCACATACTACAGTGGTTTGAATGGAAACCCGGTCAGTATTTTTTCTGTGCTGTGCACACATAACAAGCCCTCGTATGCCACGGAAGCTCATCTAATTAACAGTCAACGTGTTCTGTTAGATTTGTTTCTTCTCTTTGCTTTCAAATCTCTTCAGTTTGATTTGGATCTTGTCGTTCACATGTCTTCTGTTTGATTTTGATTTTTCCTTTTCACATCTCTTCGGTTAGATTTGTAACTTCTCTTTCATTTCAGGTCTCTAGAAGCAATGTGACCTTCGAAGACTAAGCCTTTTAAAGCTACATCCATCCAGTCATAGGTGGAATAGTATGATATATGCTTCTCTGAAGTAAGAACATCTCTGCTGTCCTCACAAGAACTGTGTTTGTTTTGCAGGAAACCACTACGGAAAGAGGAGAACGGGACTAGTCGTGGAGAGTATGCCATGAGTGCACGCAACAAGAAGAAGGCCAAGGGCGCCAACAACACTGTTGTGTAGTCCAGTGGTTTCCAAACTGTTTAGGTTTACAGTACCAACAACAGAATTTTGCTCTGCTAGCAGTACCCCTAGAATATCCCATGTACATTGACCAGTGAGCCTATGCTCTCATGAGCCTTCTCAAGTACATCCTGTAGATAGGCCACGTACCCCCGGGGGTCCTAGCACCCCTTGTTGGGAACCACTGGTGTAGACTGCTGACCAGAAGAGGAAGTGGCATCACCATGACCCACCATCCACCCTCCTAGCCAAAATCCAACATCCCCTCTTACCTAGAAAGCTAAAGGGGTTGATCTGTTTAAGACCTTTCCTTCTCCCTTAGCATGTTGCCTGGATTAGAGTAAAAATCCAAATAAAGGAAAGTAGCAAGAAACATATAGAGAGAAATGCAAATGTGAGAATGGATTAGAAAACCTAGCAAAGAAGTGAATTGAAGACTTGGTCAGACAGAACACCATGCTGTAAACTACGCTGCCGATCTGCATTGCTCCACATCGGTGCGAGTTCCAAACAACTGCAATGTAGGAACAGACATGGAAGCACTCCAACGGGATAGGAGATTGAACAAGATCATGAAGAAAATGTGCATGCAGTTTTTATGGAGAATTTAAAAAACTCATTTTCTTTCAGCTATTCTTCTCTGACCCTTTTTATTTTTTTTATTTTTTAAAGCAGATTTTATATACCACTGGCCCAGTTGCAGGTGCTTGCTGTGGTTTAGGAGGTATAGTTCTCATCTGACTATGCAATTACAAAACATATACAGGTCATACCAAGTAGGAAATAAAACAAGCGGGTCAAGTCAGTCCCTATGTTACATACAACAACATAACTGAGAACCAAGACTTAGGGCAACTTATTTAGATTTTATTTGTTCATGTACAGTCGTAGCCAAACGTTTTGAGAATGTTATTTTCTTAAGTCTGCGTCCTCGGTTTTTATGATGACAATTTGCATATACTCCAGAATGTCATGGAGAGTGATTAGATGAATTGCAAAATGCCTCTTTGCCATGAAAATGAACTTAATCCTCAAAAATACATTTCCACTGTATTTGAGCACTGTCACAAAAGGACCAGCTGACATAATGTCAGCGATCCTCTCGTGAACACAGGTGAGAGTGTTGACGAGGACAAGGCTGAAGATCACTCTGTCATGCTAAGTTAGAATAACAGACAGGATGCTTTAAAAGGAAGGTGGGGCTTGAAATAATTGTTCTTCTTCTGCTAACCATGGTTACCTGCTAAGAAACACATGCAGTCAATGTGCTTTGCACAAAAGGGCTTCACAGGCAAGGATATTGCTGCTAGTAAGATTGCATCTAAATCTACCATTTATCAAATCATAAATAACTTCAGTTGTTGAGAAGAAGGCTTCAGGATGTCCAAGAAAGTCCAGCAAGCGCCAGGACCGTCTCATATAGTTGATTCAGCTGCAGGATCGGGACACCACCAGGGCAGAGCTTGCATAGGAATGGCAGCAGGCAGGTGTGAGTACATCAACATGCTCAGTGAGGCAAAGGCCTTTGGAGGATGGCCTGGTGTCAAGATGGGCAGCAAAGAAGCCACTTCTCTCTAGGGAAAACATCAGGGACAAACTGATATTCTGCAAAAGGTACAGGGAATGGACTGCTGAGGACGGGGGGGAAAGCACATTTCCTTGTTGAATCCCCTTTCCGATTGTTTGGGGCATCCGGAAAAACGCTTGTCCGGAGAAGAAAAGGTATGCGTTACCATCAGTCCTGTGCCATGCCTACAGTAAAGCATCCTGAGACCATTCATGTGTTGGGTTGCTTCTCAGCCAATGGAGTGGGCTCACTCACAATTTTGCATAAGAACACAGCCATGAATAAAAATGGTACCAAAACAACCTCAGAGAGCAACTTCTCCCAACCATCCAAGAACAGTTTGGTGACAAACAATGTGTTTCCAAGCATGATGGAGACCCCTGCCATAAGGCAAAAGTGAAAAGAGGCTTGGGGAAGAAAACATTGCCATTTTGGGTCCATGGCCACGAAACTCCTCATACCTTAATCCCATTGAAGACTTGTGGTCAATCCTCAAGAGGCGGGTGGACAAACAAAAACCCACAAATTCTGACAAACTTCAAGTGTTAGGCAAGAAGGCTCTGCCATCAGTCAGGATGTGACCCTGAAGGTAATTAACAACACGCAGGGGTCTTGAAGATGAAGGGTCAACACTGCAAACACTGACTCTTTGCATGTACTTAATGTAATTGTCAAAATTATCCTTTAACATTTATGAAATGCTTGTAATTGTACTTCAGTATACCATAGTAACATCTGACAAAAAGATCTAAAAACACTGCAGCAGCAAACTTGGCGTAAACCAATACGTCATTCTCAAAACCTATGGCAACGGCTGTATATTGTCGGCTTATGTATTTTGCTCTTGATTTATTCATTTTATTTGCTGTTTTTTATTATTTGATGTTCTGCTTTTACCTAGAACAAGTTTGGGAAATCAGTTTTGAATCTCTTGCTGTTTGATATGCCTTTCTCTGTTCCCCTGCGACTTCGAAAATACGAAGGGGATTTCTGTGATGTGAGTTTGTGAATGTGTTTTCTGACCATGCTCTTAGCAGCTTATACTGTAAGTACCCCTTTATCACAGGAGAATGCCCCGGACAAGATTAACATAACATTATATTTTATTTTGTCACATCAGTGGTTAGACAGCCAGGGAAGCAGTGGGGGGACAGTGGGAAGCCCTTTGCCGTGTTCTGATGGGATTTTACAGTCTTAATTGTTCCACCTCCCAGCCAGGGGAGAACCCATCACTATAGAAACAGTGCACATGAGCCCAGGGCGGATGTGTTGATTGGTGGAGGGCAGGATTCTAAACAGAGGCTAATCCGGATATCAAGTTGCAGAGGATGGCTTCAAAAGGACATGTGACTCAATGCTCTCACAGGCATCCTCAACATCGTTCTGCCACAAACTGCACACCGTTGATTTTAAGCATCACTCAATTATTTAGCTGCTTTTTTGGGTGCCGTTTATCTGTATATACAATTGTGTGAGTGTGTGCGTGCGTGTAAGAGAACACAATAGATGTATGGCTGGCAGTATCTCTGAAATGTTCCATTACTGTTGGATCTTGTAAACAGACCTTGCATTGTGACATGCTAAGGTATAACTATATACCCTATAATGTACCATATACTGATGATATGTCACTCATACTGTACATTATCAGGGAAACGATAATGGATGCATGAATGTAAATATTGATATTTAAAAATATCTGCCTTCTGGACTGTTAATTACATGTACAGTGTAACAGAAAATGTTTATACATAGTAGAAATAAAAGAAATGTGCTACCAATTACAATTAAATCAATGTCATGTTTACGGAGCAAGCCATTCATGTATATTTGCCACAAGTTATTTCATAATTGATGCATTATATACCAAAAGTATACATAAAATCTAGATTGTGTATTTCATCAATTGTAGTTGAGTCAATTGATGAATTTTTCAGTTGTATTGAAAGTGTCCAAAAACATAAGAATCTCATCACATAGGAATCAGGAGAGACAGACTGGGAACCTCCTCCTGGACACCTCCTGGACACCTCCTGGACACCTCCTGGGCATCTCCTGGGCATCTCCTGGACACCTCCTGGACACCTCCTGTGCATCTCCTGGACACCTCCTGGACACCTCCTGGGCATCTCCTGGAAATCTCCTGGACATCTCCTGGACACCTCATGGACACCTCATGGACATCTCCTGTGCTTCCCCATAATGCAGTATAGCTGATAGGTCATCACCACCCTGACACTACTCTGACTGTGCTGACCCACATAGGGTCTCTAAAATAGATGTTTAATATCAATGAAACTAGAAAAATATAAAGGTTAAATGAAATAAAACCACCTGGATCCAAGCTGAGTCATGTGAAAAGGGAACAAAGCAAAGGAATGTGAATGAATTACAATGTGTAGGAGAGAATACAGTAGTGTGTTTTCCTCAGCTTTAGATGTGCCACTTGATGATAATGCCCTTGGACACTCCAGGCCATTTAAACATTCATGCATTGTCCAACCAGGGCGCTCTGAGTGGCTTTGTAATAAAGAAGATCTGACAGGCCTGAACAGGAAGGCCAGGGACCCTCTCTATCTCAACAGGCTCACCCAGATAAAAGGCAAGGTATTTCCCTCTGGGGCAAAATGTATAAATAATCACTTTATTTGTTTTGCTGCAAATTCAATCTATTCTTTACTATAATATGGCCATTGTGGCTTAAATCACTTTATATATATCAATACAAAATTCCAAAGGCAGTATTAGGCGTAATAGGTAAATAGTACTTTCAATTAGATAGCTGTTAAAAGTGTGTGTGTGTGTCTGTTTTAACACTGTTAAGAGTGTGTGTGTCTGTTGCTAACACTGTTGAGTGTATGTTCACACTGTTCAGAGTATGTCTTTTGTTAATGCTGTGCAGAGTCTGTTGGTCGGTTGTATACGCTGTTCAGAGTGTGTGTGTGTGCAGGGTTTGTGCTGTTAGCTGCTAGGCTAAAATGTAGTCCGAAACCCGGAGAAAACCCATATACATCCCTGCTGCTGCGTTTCACAGATGACCTTCACAAACACGGTCTGCTTGTTTCTCTGTCTGAAAGCCCTTGGTCAGCGGTAATGATCAACCGGACCTCCAGCTGCCTGATCATCAGGTCAGTGCTCCCATGTGGTCTTCCAGGAGGAGGCAGGCTGGGGCGGGGCGGGTTGGGCCGGGACGAGGGATGCTGTGTGGGATGTTCATTACATAAGCCGCTGCTAATGAGAGAGGTTCTTTCAAAAAGGTCTGCAGCTTCAGACGATAGCAAAGGTGGCAGCTTGCAGATGTAGCCCAGGTACAGGAGGACTTCACTTGATTAAAGACACACGCACATATGTTCAGACACACGCACACGTGGGTATTCACAAACAGGAACACAGTTGAAGACTGGGTATTTGCCAGAGTCAAGTCCAGAGATTGATGAGAGGTTGTTCACCTAGGGACTGAGTGCGTGTGTTTGTATTTCTGACACATGGTGTGATATCATTAGACAGCACTCAGAGATGATGACTCATCTGTGACAAGCCTCTCATGGTGTAGAGAAGTTCTGAAATATGACCCATTCTGGAGTCATCTAATGCCTCCCTGCTTGCTTTCCTTTTGTTTGACTATTTTAAAATACTACTAAATCCAGCGTCAGACCGAGAGATGGAGACTGGATTTTAATGTATAGTCCAGCTATCATGTGACGTGGTGTTCCCAGACAAGTGCCCTTTCAGTAATGTGTTCCCACAACAACGCTTTGTCATGTCCGACAGCATTAGAGCAGAGGTAATTGTGTTTGGTCCGTGTCTGTGGTAAATGATGGGCTGGGCTCTACAGGGGCCGGTCGACACCGACAGCCTTGTCTGGTTTACCTCAGCGTCTGGCTCCACCCTAATCTAGTTACAGCGCTGATGCACCCCACAAGATCTATCTGTGCTTTGATGGCGAGGGGCAAGCTGAACGTAGCAGGAGGGTGAGATGGGAGCCATGAAGTCCAATTGGATTTCCTGATTAGGTAGGTGATTGCTATTGGTTTGTCCTGACCAAGGACGTGTGTGGCTCCCCATGCAGTCTTTGGGTTTAACAGGTCTTCTATGCCTCTAAAACAGCTCACTGAGGATAACATGATGAGATAAGTTGGAATATAATATATTACAGACAATAGCATATGTATTTAGAAAATGTTGCTTGATTTTATTATTGATTTCAGGCTTGCAACCAAGTAACCAAATACAACATGGAAAATAATATTAGCGTTACTAAGTAAACAGGTTTGAGCTTCAGTATTGCCCATTCTGACTCTCAATCCACTCCAGATACCGGCAGAAACATTGACCTGTGATGCTGGAAACAGCATGTTAGAATCCTGAATTGCTATCTCTAGTTCAGTTCCCCCTCTGCATCTGCACACGAATATGACCCCTAACCTCTCGACCTATACGACCTCTCTTGATTTCTATAACCTGTTCTGGCCTATATAATCTCTCCTGATCTATATAACCTGTCCTGGCCTATATAACCTGTCCTGACCTATATAATCTTTCTTGACCTATATAACCTTTCCTGACCAATATAACCTGTCCAGATTAATATAATCATTCCTGAACTATATTATCCATCGTGACCTATATAACCTGTCTTGATCTATTCATTTCATTGGATCCAACAATAGAATAGACATACAAAGTTTACACTGCTGAAGAAGATAACATCATCTTAATAGAGCTATGTGAAGAATGTTTTGTATTATATTTTCAGAAAATGCCTATTATATGTGTGCAGTAGTAATAAAAAGACTGTTTAGAAAAAATGTTTTGGGTCCATACAAAATTACATTTAGACGGTCAACTTTCCTATTTGTACACAAAAGTCTGTTCAGACTCTTGCTGTGAAGTCGGAAAGCGGGCGATTCGTCTGTCACTTGCTGGTAGATTTCTACTACAAAGTTTAGTCCATTTCTGTTCATGTGAGAAAACAAGCAGTGCAGGGATCTATTGTGCTGTAAAAAATATATGTACTGCTTTTTGAAGCAGGTGGACAAAAGTGAATGTAAAACTCTCAAGTGTCAGAAGACAACATTATTGTGAATGCCAACTGATGTTGCTGCAGTTTACCAAGCCTGACCGTGGGAAACAACTTCTTCACATAGCTCGTTTAAGACAGGAACAGTCAGTTTAAGCAGGAGTCCTGATGCGATGGTCAGAGAGTCATCGGGCAGTTGCCCACTAGGCTCCTGGAGGAGGACGGGCTCCTGGAGGACCTCCCATGGTGAGGGACGGATGGGTCACATGGGGTAGAACTGTGAGGCCGCCTCCGACGACTGGATCTCCACCTGGGCCATCTTGAACTGGGTGCACTGCAGCCACTTTCGCAGGGCAAAGGGCAGAGCTCCGGCTCCCTGGCCCTGAACACACTGGTGGTTCACCCGGTTCTGGATGGCCTGCAGACGCAGCTGGAGCCCCGCAGACAGGTGCTGTATGGGACAGTAGTCGGACAGTGGTGGGACAGTTGGAGAGATTGGTTATCTAACCTCATTTTGTTTGGTAGACAGGTAATGTAACCTCATTGTGTTTGGGAGACAGGTTATGTAACCTCATTGTGTTTAGTAGAAAGGTTATGTAACCTTGTCATGTTTGGTAGACAGGTTATGTAACCTCATTGTGTTTAGTAGAAAAGTTATGTAACCTTGTCGTGTTTGGTAGACAGGTTATGTAACCTCTTTGTGTTTAGTAGACAGGTTATGTAACGTTGTCGTGTTTGGTTGACAGGTTATGTAACCTCATTGTGTTTGGGACACAGGTTATGTAATATTATTGTGTTTGGTAGACAGGTTATGTAACCTCACTGTGTTTAGTAGACAGGTTATGTAACCTCATTGTGTTTGGTAGACAGGTTATGTAACCACATTGTGTTGTGTTATTCAGTCTTGTTACCTTTAAATTTGATTGAATCATGGGCAACCACATGGGGATCAGCTGATGGAGAGAGAAGATTAAATATTTTGTAACTAGTGAACATGAATATCCAAATTAACGCATACATGTATGGCAGATGGCATACATGTTTGGGGAAATGCCCACGTACCTTCACAAAGATGGTTGAGTTGCATTCCTGTAGTGCCTCCATCAGGCTGATGACGTGAAGACAAACCATCTCCACCATCTTGGGAAGTATGAATATGCATTACCACAACAACAACAAAGAATCGTATGATCACATGACAATAGTGTGCTGAGTCACAGATGGCCTCTCTAAATATGTAATGTTTAACTGTTGCACATTGAACACGTTGTCTTGTTACGTAGCCTAGCGCAGGCAGAGCTTGGGCAGTATCACAGAGCAGACCATTCCAGCACACGGGTAAATAACCACATCCTCACCACTTTGTTGTGGGCCATGAGCTGCAGGATGCTGGGTGTGACGCGGCTCCAGAACTCCAAGCCGGTCAAGATGGCGCTGGAGGAGAACTCGGTTTGGTTCTGGTTCTGTAGGGCGGGTGCAGCTGCCGCCTGCTCACAGTAGATGGTCCACAGCTGGGCAAACATGAAGGCATGGAACAAGGAGCACATGTGCAACACTGACGTCTGGAGGCAGAGGGGAGAAGCAAAACGGGCGAGTGAGCGTTGAGAGTTGGCATTCAGACATTTTCCTTAACGCTCAGCCTTACGGCGTTCAGACATTTTCCTTAACGCTCAGCCTTACGGCGTTCAGACATTTTCCTTAACGCTCAGCCTTACGGCGTTTAGACATTTTCCTTAACGCTCAGCCTTACGGCGTTTAGACATTTACTTAACGCTCAGCCTTACGCCGTTCAGACATTTTCCTACCTTGGATTGTTCAGGGAAGCCAATGAGGATGACAATGAGGTGGTCGGCGATGTGGGAGCCGGCATCCAGTGGGATGGGCATGCAGGAGGTGGAGCCCTGGTGCAGGGCATAGTGGGTCAACGAGCCCAGGAGCAGCCAGGACAGCTGACGGATGTGGGACACACACTCTATGAATTCCTTAGGTCTGCAGGAAAGACAGATGTCAAACACTTCTTAAGACACGCCACCTTGACATTGGATTAGCTGCCCAATGTAACGCTTCATAGTTCTGTCTTCCTGGTTTATATGAAGTGAGCTCCCTGAATGTGGCATCCGTGCCGTGGGTGTCGCAGCCTCTCACCCCTGCTGCATGGCGGACGGGGGATGGTAGAGCCAGGGCAGATAACGGGTCACCGCCTTGTTGTCACGGTGATTGCCTTTGCTTATCTCCATGGCAGCCACCTGAGCCAAACCCACTTTAAGGTTCCCTCCGAAGGTGTCCTCGTGCAACGGCTGACAACACGCCTTCATATGGCTCTGGAGGGAAAGGAAGGGTCACGACTAGCGTCCTGAGTTCTCCAGATCACATGACCAGGATGTATACGTTTCAAGGCTGATACAGAGGGAGCCTTGTTCATGTAAAATGGGTGGTTGAGTCAAGCCAGAGTCAGCGGTGAACTCACTTTTAATTTGGTCAGCGTGTGCATATCTGCTATGAAGTCTAGGAGTTCACTGATGTATTGCCTCATGCATTCCATAGCTGCTGTTGTGCACTAATAAAGAACAGAAAGAATAGTTTAACAACCAAAAGACCCATATCTTTTTTTATGTGATGTTTTAAAGAGACCCAGATCAGCAGTGAGCTTTAGGATGTACTTACCCCCGGAAGTGATGAGATCATGTGCTTTGACAGAATAGTAGACTCTGCTAGTCTCGTTCCAATATCTGAACAAACAAACTGACAACATGCACCCACAGGATGTAGTTCACATTAACAAACATGTCATCTCAGGTACTTTTTTTTTTCTTTCTAAAAGTAGAGTTGATTGTTTTACTGTTTACCTGGACCAGCAGTAACAGATTAGTATCGGGTAGAGGGGACTTGAACTTCAGGGCCTGCAGAAGCTCCAGCACCACAATACGAGACATATAGAATTTATCTCTCTCCTGGGAATACAGGAATACAAAATCAGAGAGAGAGAGACAGTGAGAGATGGAGAGAGACAAGGAGAGATGGGGAGAGACAGGGAGAGATGGAGAGAGACAGAGAGAGATGGGGAGAGACAGAAAGAGACGGTAAAAGAGAGAGATAGATGGAAAGAGACAGAGAGAGACAGGGAGAGATGGAGAGAGACAGTGAGAGATGGAGAGAGACAGAGAGAGACAGAGAGAGACAGGGAGAAAAGGAGAGAGACAGAGAGAGACAGAGAGAGACAGAGAGAAATGGAGAGAGACAGAGAGAGACAGGGAGAGATGGAGAGAGACAGAGAGAGACAGGGAGAAAAGGAGAGAGACAGAGAGAGACAGGGAGAAAAGGAGAGAGACAGAGAGAGACAGTGAGAGACAGAGAGAAATGGAGAGAGACAGAGAGAGACAGGGAGAGATGGATAGAGACAGGGAGAGATAGACAGACACAGAAAGAGACATGGGGGCTGATTTTCATGTTTCCAAATCCAGACCTCCTCCCCCAGAGTCCCAGTTCAGATGAGGCTGTCACGCCCAGGGAGCCGCTGCTCTGTCATCCCCTCAATACACTTACCCTGCATCAACCCCACAGCACATCACCCTGTATCATCCACTCACTACAACACCCTGCATCATCCCCTCAGAACATCACCCTGCCATCACCCTGCATCATCCTCTCAGTACATCACCCTGCATCATCCCCTCAGAACCTCACCCAGCATCATCCCCTCAGAACCTTACCCAGCATGCTGTATGTTATCAGCCTCCCTCTGTTTCTCTCTGCAGTGTTCACAACACAGTGGTAACACAGCACCTTATTAAAACATTTCCATGCAAGTCGGTATTGGGACCCATCAGTGCATTTATTACAGAATAAATCACAGCCATCTCTGGCATGACAAGCCGGGGCAAACAGCACTTTTGATTTGTGGTCATGTTTGTTCACTTTTTCAAGAGGTGCAACATCAATAAACACATAGTACCACCAAATGTCTGAACTGCTTCAATAACCAAGCACTGAAAAACCTTCTTAAAAATGTGCATTTGAATTTGCGATGGGCTCACCTCATAAGACTAACTGCACAGGAAAATAAACATAATCAGTCATGTTGACTCGCATTTTGTGAAGCGGATGTTATACAGCGGGAAAAAAATAGGCTGGAGAAAATCAATAGAACCAGAGACATAAAGCATGGGGTTGTGACAGCAGGGCAGGGCAAGACCCCATCCATCCTGCAGCAGGAGACAGCCTGGCCTCCAGCCATGAAGGATGGGAGACAGGAGAAAACCTCCAGCCCTGAAGGAGGGGAGACAGGAGAAAGCCTCCAGCCCTGAAGGAGGGGAGACAGGAGAAA
>JACXGK010001480.1:55925-68966 GCA_016801125.1 Novumbra hubbsi | reverse complement strand
GGTATGATATGGTGAACTAGTGTTAGTTAAATTAGGCCAGACACAGGTATGATATGGTGAACTAGTATTAGTAACAGTCGAAGTGATGGGTGGCTCTCAGCCTAGGAGGCCCATCAGTAACACTGGTAGTCTCTCACACGAGTTGGGAAGTAGCCTACAGTGCAGCTTCTGCAGTGGAACTCACTTCTTGACACTGATTGGGGTTCAGTTTAGCAATTTATGACTCCTAATGGTTAAGGTTAGGACATTGAGTAAGTTGATCCTAGATCTGTGCCTAGGGGCAAGTTTTTTGCAAATCCGAACTTGGGAGTCAAGGAAAATTGGTGATTTCAACACCTTTACCAGACATACTGCGATGGTTGAGTATCAGAAGATTGATGTTGATATTTAGTTACAAAAACTGTACAAATATATACTATTATATTAGTTTTTTTTGTCCAGTTCCAGTGGGCGTGTCTCTAATCAGACAATTCACAAGATCCTCAATAGAAATCCGTACTGCAAACACTCACAATTACACATAATGATTTCACTGACTGCCATTCCAACTCAATCTTCACTAAATAGGTGGCATTACCTCATCCACAGAAATAAATGTGGAAGCGATTATCATAAAAGAAAAGGGGGGTGACTACTACTCTAACTTACCCATACATTGGAACAGAAGACAGAGTGAAGTAAATATGTGTATGGAATTATATATGTTCTATTTTTCTTACTCAACAAAATATTAGGAATACGAAGCAGAAGTTGAAAGATTTGAAGGGTTGTTTGACTGATTTACTGTGATGTGCTTCAGTTGCAGGAAGGGTGGAGGTCATCTGAATTAATTCTATACCTCCGGCCATTCCTTTGGGAACTGGAGAAGTAGCCACACATAACCTGATCACAGAGAACTGGGGCACATAGTGAGCTCATGGATTAAACCCAACTGTACTCTGGGCAGGATGTCACCTGGTTGGCACTGTGTACTGTACAATGCAAAGAAAAATCCTATCCAATTCAATAAAGACAGTAATATACCTGTCATATACAATTATTACCCCAGTGAAGGGATTTTTTTAACAGAGCAACAAACTATAAGAAGAACTACAAGCAGTGGAACATCTGTGATTAAGGCCAAGCATGATACGTGTGGGATTCCTGAGAGTCCTGTGCCAGTCTGAACATTAAAGGCCAGTTGACTTTGGCCACTGGAAAGGGATGAAAAGTTATCCAGATTATATCCACTGGATATAATTGAGCAGCTGGTTAAAACACGTGAAAAATCTGGCACACTTAACTGAGCAAAACTAACTGAAATTAGAAAAGACGCATAGATTGGAAATGTTGGGAACATAAACTAGATTGACACCCATCCGTATGTTTTATTGGTCTCTATTCAAATAATTTTTGGACGTGTGTGTTCCACTCTGCTCAGTAATGTCAATTTAAAAAATGGGTTTGTTGACTTCTCGGGGTGCAGACTTCGCCGTAGGCCCTCTGTTCAGATCCTGGGATTACAAGGCCTGCTGTTTACTTTTCCCAGAGTGCTTAGCTCTCTGTGTCTCTTTCATCCTTTACTCTGTTGCTCCCTCTCTTTTCGTATTGCTCTTTTTCTCCCCTCTGTTTTCATAATACAGCACTAGCTCTCACGCCTTTAAAAATACAATTATGGTCTCTTCGTATGAAACGTTGAAGACTGTCAAAAACTGGAGTTATGTACGAAATATTACATTTTACTTAGATTTTTGTAACAACACTGGTTCAGTGTAAAAGAAATCGAGGGCTTAATGTGATCAGATCTATTATCTGAATATGTTAATTACAGTAAGATGAATGGTGGTCTTTTATCCAAAAGACATGTCATGTTTCATAACTCTTGTTAGGGTAACTATTTATAAACGTACTTTTTATAGATTTATTTTTTATCCTTCTGATTCTTATGCGAGTCAGTTCTCATAAAAAGTGCTCTCTGTGTCAAATCTGTATGTTTAATATTATGAGAGCATCTGTACTGTATCTATGAATATCTTTGCCTGACTGATTGCGGAGAAGAGCACTGCAGAAATTTAATGTAAATTATTTTCTCTGGAAAGCACCAATTATATTGAAATGTTTCTTCACTCATCCACTCTCCATAACTTCCATTCACCAAGTCCCCTGAGCCCCCATCTTCCTAGTTAGTCTTTATCTGGGAAGCCTTGCCTCTGCTGTTGCCTGGGCAACATGCCCCTGGACGCATACCAAATGCCCTGAGTGCAGGCCCAGCTGCCTGTTCACAGCAAACAACAAAAACAGCATTTAACAGCACATACTGCAGGGTCTTATATACAAAGGGCCAGAGGGAGGGGACTGGCTCACAAAAGTCAATTTACAGTATGGGTCAGTACATCGCAAAGCCTTTACCACTGGAGTCCAATTCTTTGTCTGCCTCATTCATGGAAAGAACCTCGACCAGGGGGCACACAAAGGCAATTGTCATTATATGGTCTTGGTTGACATTAACCCCTGGACATTTTCACTGCTGTCCATTAAATTCTCCTTTCCACTTTCGATTACAGGCCATTTCCCTCAGAGCAAAGGTCATGCCAAATCCTCCACCACCAATACAGCTTAACAGATACTTCTGGATATGTTAACTTTAGGAACGATTAGTTCCGGGTTGTTTTGTTTTTTTAGGGAACAATGATTTTTACAGGCATGGGACTATGGGTGTTCTAAAGCTGCTGTGAGGATGTAAGGCTGAGCAACAAAGCGGCCTGGGCATTCTGTTCACATTAGCTCACAGCTTCTCTTCCGCTTCTCACTAGGCTTTGTGTGGAGTGAATGAGGATAGAGAATGTTCAACACGTTTATTTGCATTCCTTTAGCAACCAGAGTTCCTCTTTAAAAGGGATAGTCATACACTACAGTTTAATATGGAATCTGCAGTACTTATAGAATTCTATTGAAGACTGTACACTGTGCAATACTATACTACACATTGTATCCTTTGATTATGTGTAGGTATCACTAACTTGTAGTATATACTATATAATATAGAAACTGTATGTTATATAAAATGTATATTATGGTAAGTATGCAACAGCGCTAGAATCACCAATCCTTTATGTATTATCTGTATTTTTTGCTAGATCAAAATTAGTCAGTAAATCTTTGTTACTGTGCTCCTGTTAGACATTTTTAAACATACTGTTCAATCGTTAGGTTTTAAAGAGGTCATGTAGCGGTCAGTACAATTGTAGAATGCTGACAGAATGCTGAACTTACAAGTGTTTCCAAAGCCAATGTAAATCTTAGGACAATGTCAACAAGACCATAACTTTCAATATTGTGAATTCAGTATTGTTAGTTCAGTATTGTGAGTTCAGTCATTTGAGTTCAGTACTGTGTGTTCAGTCATTTGAGTGCAGTTTTGTGAGTCCAGTATTGTGAGTTCAGTATTGTGAGCTCATTCTTGTGGTAATGTTGTTTTTTATATTAAGCATACTTTAATTTATATACATGAGTAAATATTTCGTATGATATACCGTAATACATTGTGTTAGATTACTACTTGAAGAACTAGTAAAGTTACAACGTAGTATAATATCGTTAATGATTTTGAAGTTTAGGGAACCCAAATCATGTGGAAAAAAGTTGGTTTGGGCTAGTTTGAATAGAAGAGGTACGGTTTTAGGTTTAATTAACACAAATTGTTCAAGTGTGTGTTGTACATTGTCAGTACACTATTATACATTTTGTGTCGGGATAGCCAAATAATATAAAAGTTACTGGAAGAACGTTTTTCCCACTCCAGAATTTTTTCAGCTGTTTGATATTTGAGGGGTTTCTTGTATGCACAGCCCGTTTCAAATCACCCCACAGCATTTCAATAGGATTAAGATCTGTGCTTTGACTTGGCCATTCCAGAACTCTCAATTTACTACTTTTTGAGTCATTCCTCAGCCTTTCCACTGTCTGGGTAATAATTTACAAGTGGAGAACATTTAAAACAACTGTCAACATGCCCAGTGCAAACATGCCCAGGTCAGACTGTCCTGGCAAGTTCTGCCCAAGAGCAGACCACAGGATGCTTAAAGAAGTCTCTAACAATCCTAAAATGTAATCTCGGGATCTACAGGTAGCTCTTGCCACAGTTGATGTCAAAGTACATGCATTTAACATAAGAAAGAGACAGCACAAGTTTGATTTACATGGAAGGTGTGCAAGGACAAAACCCTTGCTGACCAAAAAAAAACATCAGGGCAAGATGTTGGACTTGTGCATTGGAAAAATGTGCTTTGGACAGATTAATCCAAGGTAGAATTGTTGGGGCACAGTAAAAGAAGACACCATTTGAGCACAAGAACATCATACCAGTTGTGAAGCAT
Organism: Novumbra hubbsi; assembly: GCA_016801125.1. Classification (NCBI taxonomy): domain Eukaryota; kingdom Metazoa; phylum Chordata; class Actinopteri; order Esociformes; family Umbridae; genus Novumbra; species Novumbra hubbsi. Next base: position 64,611 of record JACXGK010001480.1, on the reverse strand, counting down.
GGGGTTGGAAATGTCAGGGATTGGGGCTGCTTTGCTGCTGCAGGGCCTGGCCAGCTCACTATTATAGAATCCACTATAATACTCCATCTGTCTGAAAATTTAAGATGAAGCGGATGTGGAATATGCAACATGACAATGACCCAAAACATTCCAGTAAATCCACCAAGGAATGGCTCAAAAGAAACAAATGGAGCGTTCTGGAATGGCCAAATCCTAATCTTAATCCTATTGAGATGCTGTGGGGGTGATTTGAAACGCCTCAAACATCACACAGCTGAAAAGATTCTGCATGGAGGAGTGGGAAAAACTTTCTCACAGTCAATGTCAGAGACTGGTAGACAGTTATTGAAAACATCTTATTGAGGTTATTTCAGCCAAAGGTGGCAGTATTTCATGGATTGTCCTAATTTCTTCACATGACTGTATATGCAATCATAGCCGATACATGCTTAAGCATTTTAGGTTGAGAGAGCCAAATCATTCAAAGTCTCTCTAGCTTGAATGATAAAGATGTAACTAAAGAGGGCACTGTTGATATCCCATTAAAGTCATCTAGCAAATCCTTCAAGTCCATAAATGTTTTAGAAGTGTAAATAGTTTATGTGCAGTGTATATTATGTATCGCGGGTGCTCACAAGCTCCTTGACAGACGTTGTTTTTCAGCCAGGGTTTGTAACCCTGCATGTCCCCTCAAACCCGACCTGCTACATGGAGGGCTGCCATTGTTTCCTCACTCATCAAGTGAACCGTTCTGGTGGCGGCAGCAGCCCCACCGACAGACAGCACCCTCACACATACGCACACGTAGAGAATACATGCACACGCACACATCCACCCACATCCACACACCCTCCAGCTGCCAGCCTAGGGAATGCCGCGGACTGGAGTGTCCTTGAGGCTGTCGACAGGCTAGGTTGTGTGAGGCAAGCCCCCCACTCACCTGCAGATAGTGCTGCTCGCTATTCTTTCCACAGACCCCCCCACCCCACCTACCAACCCCATTTAGAACACCCTTCACCCATTCCTCATCATGACAGATTGTGTCCATCCTCACTTGCTGGTACTGCTTTTAGAAGGCAGACATGTAGGTTCACAAGATGTGCTTTGAAGGTTCTAAGTAGATAGTGTCCATTGGTCACTCCCTCCACACTGTGTTTCTATGTTTGCACTAGCTTTGGTTTTATTGGCTTAAGTTGCAAGACTGCATGAAAAGAGGGTTATATACATGTCATTAGAAATTAAAATGTTAGAATTAGCAGGAACCTTCTCAAAGTAAAAAGGATAAAAGGTCAACAGTGTTGTTACAGGCCATTTCCTGTAACAACACTTCAAGCTAGCCAAGAACATATAGACTATTTTATACAAATACTGAGTGCATTTACAATAAAATAATATCAAACAAGTTACAAACGCTTTTCATACTGATGTCTATTCACAATTACCCTTTCTCCCCTGCTGAAATGCCTGATGCCAAAGGGATCTCCAGGCAGACTGTATTTCCTGGACTGTGATCCGTGACACTGGATTCTACCTGGTTACACATGCATTGTGAAACACAGCTGCAAAATTGGCTCAACCACAGTGGGGTCAATTCTTTCCCTCAATGTGAGGCTGTGGTCTGGATTAATTCCTTCTTATGATATGAATACTGACTGGGAGAATATCCCAACATTCCATTTATACGTTCCATTCATTTAAGTCAATCCACAGCCATGGACTAGCTGAAATCAGTTGCTGGTACAACTTAGACACATAAAAGCAACAAGTACTGATACTGTATTACATAATAGCACTTATAGCTTACCAAGAAAACCAAACATTACGTTTCCTAATAATAATAAAATATTTATTGCTGTTAATTTTTCACGTGTAAAATGTCTGATATATTATTACATTATTCCTGTTTTCCTACTGAGTTAATATTGAGAAATTGAGACACTATTGTCATTCTGTGACTGTTGTTATAACTTAAACTGGATTGGGCTTTTCCCTGACTAAAATGACTTCTTCCTGTCATAAATAGGCTCTCTACAATAAGGTAACTATGACACTGTCTTGGCTGGATTACAGGTAAAACATTGAAACATTGTAATAGAAAGACTCATTTGCTACAACAACAAAAATGTAAGGTTTTAAATTGAAGCTTTAGTCATGTATAAGAGCACCCATTATCCAGATTGAATAGATTAAACTTGTTAAATATGTGAGTAATGTCTAAACCAAAAAATGTAATCATGACAAAGTAAAAATTATGATAATGATGGAGAGATAATTTGTTGCGGTTTTTAGAAAAGGAAAAAAAACATTTAAAGAGCTTGGTAAAAATTATTTAATTAGTTTATAAATATTTCTTTCTTTAATTCAGCATACAAAAGGACAGTATGTACAGCCACACAAGAGTGGGTTACAATAACATGCCATTATAATAGATTGATGTCTTCTGTTGACATGTTCTGAACATTCCGCTTGGACTACCTGCATGTCAGACTTTATAGGGATAATGTGCTGCTTTCTTACACTGGGAGTTCATTGTCCTTTTTCTGCGGATGCACACAGAACTTTTTGTCTGAAGGCTGATCCCCATTCGAGCTCCAGTGCTGAAGTGTCCAGTTCAACACTAGTTACAAAACATTGTCCACAACTGAAAGTACTTGAAATTCCCTTTGTGTTTCAAAACCAGTGTTTCTTTCTCAGCAAAAAAAAAGGAGTACCATTTGAGAAAAAAACATGGCTCCTTTAGAACCAATTGAATTCCGTGGAATAGATCAGAAGTAAATGGTGAATGTCATTTTCAGAGTGAGGTCAGAGGTATACTCCAACTGTTAAGGAGGACACTACAGTCCTTCTCCTCCAAAAAAACATCCAATAACATTTATTTTAATAAAGGTATACAAAAATAGACTTTTGGTATCCGAGTTGGCCGAGTGTAATGCACATTTATTAAAGAAAAACCCTCAAGGACGGCGGTCTTCACGTAAACTGATTGGCATTGTCACAACACCCTTCACGCTCGTACAATTGAAAACGTTTGAAAGTCCAGCTTGTGGGTCAGAGTTTAATTCAAGACAATGAACAAAAATAAACAATTTCTGGGTCAAAATATACATGCTAAGCTTAAGACAAAAGTAAGCCATTTTGGTAACGTAGTGCTTTGGTTATCTGAGGCCCCAGCCCAGAGATGTGGGGTGGTTAGGTAGGTAGATGGACATATGAAGGAGACGGCATCCACTCATTTGCAGACGTATCTCTCCACGATCCTCTCACACTTCTTACATGTCACGTAACAGCACCAGTGGTACTTGCAGTGACAGCGTTCCACCAGCTTCTCTGTGTAGGGGTTGTAGCCACGCCCACAGCACATCAAGTCGCAGCTGTCGCTGCCGATGGACGTCTTGTTGCATTGCCTGGAATGGGCCGACAGTGAGAAAGAGAGTGAGAGAAAGGGAGAGAGAGAATGAGAGAACATCTAGGTTTTGGTCTTTTTGTGTCACTGAAGGACACTTATCTGCACATGCCAATCTATACACTGGCATTAGATGTTGGTTTATATAACACACCAACACACACATGTTTGTATTACTATCTTTCTTAGGACAAAAAAGATGTATTCAGATTCAAATTCCTATCGTCCCTAAACCTTATTCCTAACATTTTCCCAACATTACCCCTACCATAAACCTAATTTTAGTCCCCAATATTAACCCTAAACCATACCACTAAGCATACTGCTGAGATGAAAATAATAATTTTCCTCATGGAGTTTTTTGTGAGGGATTTTTTTGTCCCAATAAGTGTAAGTACTCAAGTACACAGACACCTATGGACTTTTTCCTAGTTTCTCCATAGGGTTCAATGCTCAGGCCCCACCACTGATGTTAGTTCAGTCCCACACATGAATGAACTGCAAAAAAAATTTGACCACCATTTTAGACAACCTATGGCCAACAAAGCTCTTTATAGGGGAGATTGAAGAATGCTCATTGTGCATTCACCCCAACATGTCCCCTTGTGTTTTGTCTGTGGCCCACTGGGCTTGGGACCTTTTCATTTCTTAAGCCTCGGGCATCTTAAGAGAGCAGAGAATAGCCTTATCATAAATCACAGCCGATACACAGGGGAGCCCTCCCTCTATTTAACCCTGTCCCTCTCTCCACTTAATAGCATTGTTTTATAATAGCAGAGTGTTAATGGCCCGCATGGTGATGGACAGAGAAACTGAAATGTTGGCTGAAGGCTGCAGACAGGGGAGGGAGGGGGGGGAGCGAGGGAGTTAACTCTAAACTGGCTGTTCAGGGTAAATCTACTACTTGGTTCAGGTTAATGATCCAAAGGCCAGTCTTCCCCCCACATGGCTCTCAACACAGTGGCAGGCTATTTCTAAGATTTCAAGATACTAATCTCATTCTGAAATCAAAGTCATTCCATAACAACAGTCACGATCAATCAAATGACCACATATGCTGGAAAGAGACACAAAGGGCCGCTTTCTTCAGAATAGACAACTTTCTATCTAACGGAAAAGTAGAAAAAGTAGTGGTTTGCTGCGACTCCACTGTAGGTACATCAATGGGGTCAAAGCCATTCATGGCGAGGAGTAGCGAGATTAGAACTCACACAGATTAGCACAGATAGGGCTCCGTCAGGAGTGCCGGGGATTGTGGGCGTAAGGAGGATGGTGCTGAGGTCTTTGATAGGGGAGGGGGTGTGGGATGGGAGGGTTAAAACATCCCCCAGGCTTCTGAGGCCCTGGTGGAAACTCACGCTGCACGGCACATGCGCACAACACCTCCTGCTGCAGACAGACACTGACAATCGCCGGAGGTTGGTGGTGCCTCGTGACTCAGCATGAAGCACTAAATATACGCAACGGGACCCTTATCAAGTTGGGGACAGCAGATACGTGGAGCACAGCGAGTGCACCTGACACGGAACATGTCTTCAGGTTATCCGTTAAGTGGTTTGCGACTCAGAGGCTTAGGGCTCGTTGGAATACAACGGACTCCAGGGCTCGTCAGTATTGAAACGCACTTGTACAGTACTTGTACAGGTTTTAACTACACTCTGATGTACTTTTGAAAAGTTAATTTCAATTTTTTGTCTTTTGAGCTGCATCCATTTAGGATTTTCAACTATTTATCTTTACACATAACATTTGAATACCAATACAAAAGGATCAGATGGAAGGAACATTTATAGGGTTGAGGGAGGTCTTGGAAAAGTTTTAGCTTTTTACAATACAAGTAACTATTTTATATATTTTGACAATTTTTTTGCCCTCCAAAAAGTAATCAGGAATTCATTAAAACATGTATTAAATTAGTTTCAATGTATCCTAACAAATAGAGAGAAATTATTTGCTGTACTCCAAATAAATAATAAATACACACACCACCTACCCCTAACAAAACACCAATGCCCTAATTATTTGTAAAGATTCTTATTTCTTTTTTTTTATTACTATTGCTAGGATTGATAGCTTTTAGTCAAATGTATTTCTATGACAAAGTATTTTTCAAATAATCAGGTTGGATAAATGACAAAAGTGTGTGATATCATTTTTTGTGGCCATAGTTGTGGCAAATTCGTAGTGACCAAATTAGAGTACTTGTTACATGATCATCCACTATGACAAAAATTGTCTCCTAACTAACTCCTTCTGTCTACCTCCACAATAAAGTGATTGAAGACACGTTTGCTTTTCTTTTTTTATGTTTAATTTATGTTTGCCTTCATTTTGAGATTCTGCTTCGCTACTAAAATGAATATCCATGACAAAACATACAGAAATTGAATAGGTTGCCCAAGATTATGTTTATGTAGAAGAGGGATGGCCAGATCTCCTTTACCTTAAACAAAGAAAAGGGATTTACTTAGTAAACTACGTTCTCACAGTGGTCATCCTAAAAATAGAATAGAAACGTATGTTTCATAATAAATAGTTAAGATGTATTATTTTTGTTTTACACATTTTCCCTCAAAGTTATGCTGTCAAATCAGCTATACTCAGGCCCTAAAAATAACCTAATTACTCTCCTTTGTCTGATAGCAACAAAAGGGCCACAGTCACAATCATCATGTCAGTGACACGTGCTCAGACATACTGTCCCACAGACAAGCCAATCTCAGAACAACTTGCTTTATCCAGGATTCTCAAAACAAGATGGTTCCCGCCACCAGGGAAAGTGGCGACGGATTAAATCAATGACAAACACACCACTTTAGAAAACAAAATGTATGGGTCATTTTCTGAAGTTTAGTAGATGCCGGGCCAGTGTATTGAGTATCTAGTGCTGTGGCTCCCATTGAGTAGCTAGTGCTGTAGCACCCACTACACCACGGTTGGACAACGTGAAGCTCGTACAGGACACACACAGACACACACACAGCAGTCTCACCGGTCCTGGGTGCCGACAGAGCCCAGCTTATCGTTCTTGGCGCAGAAATCCGGGGAGCTCTGTAGGTAGACCAGCTCATTCTCCCTGACGGGCCTGATGTCAATGTCCTTGGGAACCAATTGCTTGCGTGTGCCCATAGGTCTGTGCACCACCTTGGTGGCTGACAGGTATTTGGTCTTCAGGTCCATGGCGATGTCTTTCAGGTCCTGCAGGCCTCTCCAGCAGGTCCGTATGGAGCAGGAACCCGACACACCGTGACACTTACACTTCATCACCAGCGCATCTCTCAGGGCCTGGGGAAAAGGTAGCGGAGGGGTCATTAAATACTGTTACTGTGGGAGCTAATGCAATAGCAGAAACAACATTGCAAATATTTTACATGGACTTATAGTAAAAGGCAATGAACCAATGAGCTTATCAATCTATATATCTCCCTTTCCAGCCAGACAGCTTCTACTACAACTACTACTACAGAGTTTGCTGCTGCTGCTCCTAAAACTACCAATACCTCTACAACAACCCACACAACTGCTACTACAATATGTAATTGCATGGAGAATTTGCTACCTGTCTCCCCACTTCACTGTTATGTAGATGCATCAGCTTGTTGGCATGAGAGCCTGCCTTCTTCATCTTCATGGGGGCGTCGGAGAACTTGGAGCCCATGACCAGGCCGTAGTGCAAGTTGTCTGCACAGCCACCCCACCGGTAGCCGGGCTCAGGGATCTCCCCGGGGATGGGGCCGCAGGAGCACAGCCGCAGGTCACCAGACGTGCACGCCCGCGCGATTGTGTGGCTGATGGCCGCCGCAGACAGGGCATAAACAAACGCTGACTCTCTCGTGCCTGTTCGGAAAACAGGGATTCGGGAATTGACTTCTATGTATAGAATAACCCACACCTAGGATTGCCACACTCAATAAATGTGATCACAACGGAAACTATAATGACATTGAGCTGGTTACAGAAATTGCCCTGGAGTTATACATGTAACCTCTAATAACTGTGAACTAAGTTGCATTTCTATTGTATCCATACAAAAGTGGTTTCATCTCTTTAACTGTTTTAGATTCCAAATCTCATGACCCCATTGGCAAAAGATGCAACTCCAAGTATAACTTATGTTCCTGCCAAAGCCCTGAACAGAGTCAACAGGACAAGGCTGTAAACCTGACTGAGAAAGAGAGAAGTTAAATCTACACACTTATAACCTGATCTCCCTTGATGCACTTAAATCTTACTTCATTCAGATCTAAATATTATTACATCTCAGTGAGCGTAACATGAGAAAGTCACAAGACAGAAACGTTTGTGCTGTTGTTAAAAATATGGATATCATATAGTTGACAAGTGGCAGTTATGGCTATGCTGGATAATAATTTTGAGACAAAATTAATGAACCATCTAAAAGTTGATGGATGAAGCCTGTCTTCTTCCTAGGCACATCATCATGGAGCTATCTCCCTAACCTTTGATTAGGAGCCAACTCTTTGTTGTTGGGTTGTTATTCCTTCACCCAAATTCAATAAAACTTGAACTGTTACTGGCTCTGTCTGGCTTAGACATCCTTTTGGCAATGAAAATAAACCCATCAAAGTACAAGTCAGGAACACACAAACACTCTTAGACAAATTACTGTAAGGAGCGTGCATATAATGAACCTATGATCAAAGTTGTAGGAACGTACTAAATGAATTAATAATACTTTCTACTCAATTGAACAACTTTAGTGTACTTATTCGTAAGATGTATGTTCTGTTGAGATCTTTGGCAATATTTCACAAGCTGATTTACTATAGAAAACCAGATGTGAATAAAAGTATGGCGTAAAAGGAATTTAGAACAGGGGATGAGATGCCAGTAGATAAAAAAATGTCTAGATCCCTTCAGACAATCACTGTCCAACATAATACTATCACTCTCACGTGAAAAAACTAATGTCTAGATCCCTTCAAACAGTCACTGTCCAAAATACTATCACTCTCACGTGAAAAAAGAATAGGGTCTATTGTGCAACAAAAAATAGACAACCACTTAGAGCACTTAAAGGAGACTTTGTAGCATGGATGTTAGGGAGGTGGGTGTTATAGGGGATTCTGTAGCATGGATGTTAGGGAGGTGGGTGTTACAGGGGACTATGTAGCATGGATGTTAGGGAGGTGGGTGTTACAGGGGACTATGTAGCATGGATGTTAGGGAGGTGGGTGTTACAGGGGACTTTGTAGCATGGATGTTAGGGAGGTGGGTGTTACAGGGGACTTTGTAGCATGGATGTTAGGGAGGTGGGTGTTA